>JAPKLW010011803.1:0-10590 GCA_026898455.1 Plectranthus barbatus | reverse complement strand
TGATAGACGTGCTGGAGAAAGGGCCGATCCAGATCACCAAGACACAACACCAGCTAGGAGATCGCCCAGCTGCTGAGATCCCAAAGCCCCCAGAAGAATGGAACACTGAGGACAGGAAGCGGAATCAGCTGGACTCCGTTGCTCACGAAATGATCCTGTCATCTCTTCCAGATCCGCTGATGGAGGAAGTCCTCCAATTTGACAACGCCAAGGAAGTCTGGGATTACCTTGACAGTCTCTGTCAGGAGACAGATCAGATGAAGCGCAACAAATTGCAGGTTGCAGTGGACAAGTACGAGTCCTTCCAGATGCTGACTGGGGAAACCATCAAGGAGATGGAGGCTAGATTCAACGCCATCGTCAGCGAGCTGAAGTCATTGGACAGGAAATACTCAAATGCAGATCTTAATGCAAAGGTCCTGTCCAAGATGCCCAAGGAGGACTGGTTCGTGAAGACTACAGCTCTTAAGGAAAAGGATCTGTCCAAAATGACTCCCAAGGAGTTATTTGCTCAACTGCAGGCACATGAGTGGGACATCCAGATGGTGAACAAGAATGAAGCCATCCGGAATGTTGGATCTCCCAGCATCAAAACACAAGACGAAGCCTACTTCGTCAAGAGGGACTTCAAATGGAAGCCCAAGAAGCCTTTTCACACTGACAGATCTGCTGGGCCGCACAACCAGCAGAAAGAGATCCCATCCACATCGGGATCTAACTCCAAAGGCAGCGAGAGCTCTATCGCAGATCTTGAGCAACAAATGAAGAGACTGGTTGTTCTTCTGGAGAAAGCCAAGTCGAAACAGGGAGTATCTCTTAGCTCAACTGATGGAAAATTCGTCAAGAGAACTCCCCGCGTTTGTTATCAATGCCAATCCCCTGATCATCTTAAATTTGAATGTCCACAGGTGGATAAAGATGAGCGGGAAAGGCTGAAGAAGCTCTTTGAAGAGCGTGCATCAAAGGCCGTTGCAAAGGCCATGCTGACCAGGATAGAGGTTCCTGATATACCTGACCATGACAATGGAGAATACACGTCAGATGAAGAGTCAGAAGAGGAAGCTCTACTGGCACTTATGGCGGCTTTCGGAGAAGAATCAAATGAAGAATGTGCTGACAGTGAGGAAGAACGAGCACTTGCCACTGATGATCAGGTACAATCTGTTCCCCCAATGCATATCATGTCTGCACGCATTCTAGACGATTCTGAGTCGCATTGCTCCGACTCAGAGGTTGTCACCATAGATATTCTTCAGCAAGAATTTTTAAAATTTTACGAAATAAAGAATATCTTGGCTGGCGAAAACACCTCGCTAAAAGATCAGATTTCTATTTTGACCAATGAGATTGAAAAATCTAGATCACTTGGTGTAGAGTTAGCCACTCTGAAAGAGACTCACTCAGAATTGCTTAAGAGTTTTGAAATTTTAAAAACTGAGAGAGATACTTTTCAAAAGGTCGTCCTTGAGCAAGACAGTAAAATAAATCATTTAAA
This sequence comes from Plectranthus barbatus, assembly GCA_026898455.1. Taxonomy (NCBI): domain Eukaryota; kingdom Viridiplantae; phylum Streptophyta; class Magnoliopsida; order Lamiales; family Lamiaceae; genus Plectranthus; species Plectranthus barbatus. The sequence goes on along the minus strand of JAPKLW010011803.1, from coordinate 9,095 downwards.
TAAAGGCTCCAAGAATTTGGAAGAGGCTCTATCCCATTGGAGAAAGCCTACCGATAAATTCGGGTTGGGATTTAAAACAGATTTGAGCACAAACCAACCCGAACAACTCACTGCTGGTAAGGGTAAGGGCAAAGTGGTAAATGCATCAGCACCAGCTGGTAATACCAATCAGTCCCGTATGGATGATCAGCATAGGAATCATAAGACCAGATTCATAGGTGAGTCATCACGACAAAAACCTCAACTGTCAAAATCCTCTGCTGACAGGACGCCAGCACACCCTAGGACGCAGACTAAGCCGAATAATTCTAAGGCAATGAAGTCCGCATCAGCTACCAGTGGAATCCGACAGCCAGCACCAACTGTCAAGAGAATCCACACACAACCTCGTCAGTATGCCAATCACCAGCATACTTATAGGGGATCCCAATCTCAGAGAAACTCTGAGAGAAGGATAATGTCTGATAGGAGGAATACCTATCAGAGGCCTGAGCCCAATCACAAGTTTTCTCAAAGGGCTGTGAAGGCTAGCCATGGTGGTCCACACTCTCAGAGACCACAAAGGCAACACAATCAACCGGAAAAATATTTCCGAAACTCTCAGCTGAAGAATACTTCCAAAGGAGTTACACACACAGCCACACCTTCCCAAACCAAACTCACGCATTACTTCAAAAGGAAGGGAAAGGCTACTAATGATATCAGCAAGGGTAAAACCGAGCTGAAAATCACTAAAGTCTGGATTCCAAAAGGAATAATTCAGCGATCTAACCCTGCAGGACCCGCAGATGATCGGGGACCTAAATAAATTCTATCTCTTTCTTGCAGGTACAGGATCATGCAACACAGCTTCAGAGATCGAGCGAGTGGATCCTAGATAGTGGATGCTCGGCTCACATGACTGGTGAAGAGGTTTTGTTTACAGATCTCACCAAGGTCAAAGGACCTCCAGTTATATTTGGTGATAACTCAAAGGGCAGAGTTATTGGCAAGGGCTGCATCGAGAAGAACGATGTCAGAATCATAAATGTATCCCTCGTTACCAATCTCAAGCACAACCTCCTGAGTATCAGTCAGCTGAGCGAAAGTGGATACACAATTTCCTTTGAGGAATCAGAGTGCCAGATCAAGGACAAGAAGACTGGCGAGATCAAGCTGAGAGGTATTCGGAAAGGAGGGCTATATATCGTCGACTGGCAAAGCGGGAGGACAGATTCATGCTTCGTGGCCACCAGTTCTATAGAAACAAACTGGCTATGGCACAAAAGGTTGAGTCACCTGAATTTCAGAACTATCAACTACCTGGCCAAGCATGATCTTGTGGATGGACTTCCCAAGGGAGCGTTCAAGAAGGAAGGGATTTGCAAAGCATGCCAGCAGGGCAAACAAACAAAGAAGTCCTTCAAGAACCAGGCGCCAGTCTGCCCCAGTACCAGCCGGGTACTCGAGTTGCTACATATGGATCTCTTTGGACCAATAGCACCTCAAACCATTGGAGGAAGACGTTATTCGCTGGTGGTAGTCGATGACTACTCGCGCTATACCTGGGTAAAGCTTCTCAGAACCAAGGATGAAGTGAAGATCATTCTTCCAGATTTGATCATCAAAGCACAGAAACAGAGAGAAACTATGGTAAAGCGGATACGGTCAGACAATGGGACAGAATTCTGCAACAGTCTGCTGATGGATTTCTGCGCGGAAGCCGGCATCAAGCATGAAAGATCTACACCAAGGCAACCGCAGCAAAATGGACTGGCAGAACGTAGGAACAGGACGCTGAAAGAAGCGGTCCGATCCATGCTGGCAGAATCCGGATTAGGACAGAGTTTCTGGGGAGAAGCGTTGGTGACGGCCTGCTACACTCAGAATAGAAGCGGGATCAACGATAGACTCCAGAAAACTCCCTACGAAGTTTATTTTGGTCGTAAGCCTTCTATAGCTCATCTCCGTGCTTTCGGTTCACCATGTTATATCCATAATAATGGTAAGTCAAAGTTAAATACTTTTTCGCCTAAGGCTGATGAGGGTGTCTTCGTCGGATATGGACATCCCTCTCACAAGGGCTATAGAGTATTTAACAAGACCACCAAACTTGTGGAAATAACATGCAATGTTGTTTTTGATGAAGCTACTTTAGTGCGCAGGACATTACGACAACTGGCTGAAGATGTTCCTGAGGTCAATGATGTCATTGATCAGCTGGGCAGGAATCCTTCCAATGCTCAACCAACTGGTTTGACTAGACCTATGACTGGATCATCTTCACAACCAGTTTCCTCGGTTACCCATCAGCAATCCGGGAGGGTCGGTGATGCAATTGACCTTGCTGAGACCTTACACTCAATCTCCCTGAGTGGAACTAGCAATAATCCAGGGGGAATTCTGACTGGGATCTTTGAGTCAGAAGACAGCGATGAACCAGCTGGAATGGATGCATCAGCTGACGGTGACAACATCATAGAAGGCTCAGGAAATCAGTCAGATAGTGGAGCTGATGAAGAGATTATTCCGCCTGGTGAAGGTCAACCACCAGTTACAATTACAGCTCCGACTGGTGAAGATCTGGAAGCACCAGTCATCAGGACAGAAGAACCAATCTCACAGCCAACACCAGAAGACTCTCATCTTCCCAAATGGCTGAGAGATCACCCATCCGATGCTATTCTTGGTGATCCGGAAGGTTCTGTCCAGACTCGACACGGCAGTGCGCTTCTGACTTGTTTTATTTCTTAAATGGAACCTACTTCCATAGGAGTTGCGCTAGAATCTGCCGATTGGATCAATGCCATGCAAGAAGAGCTTGCGGAATTCACTCGCAACAATGTTTGGGACTTGGTAGAGAGACCATCACATCAGTCAGTGATTGGCACCAAGTGGGTTTTCAAGAACAAGCGAGATGAGAATGGCATTGTAATCAGAAACAAAGCTCGATTAGTCGCCAAAGGTTACAAGCAGTGTGAAGGCATTGACTTCGACGAGACCTTCGCACCAGTTGCAAGAATGGAGGCGATACGGTTGTTCCTTGCGTATGCAGCGTATCATGGATTCACGGTATTCCAGATGGACGTGAAGAGCGCCTTCTTGAATGGCGAGTTAAAGGAGGAGGTATATGTCGAACAACCTCCAGGCTTTGAAGTAGGCACCAAAGTGTACAAGCTGAGAAAGGCCCTGTATGGATTGAAACAGGCGCCCAGGGCTTGGTACGAAACGCTATCACAATTCCTAATCCGTAATGGATTTCGGAAAGGGAAGATCGATACGACACTCTTCATCATCAAGGATGCTGATGATATGCTAATGGTGCAGATAATTGTCGATGACATTATATTCGGGTCAAAGAATATGTCTCTCTGCGAGAAGTTTTCTCAATTGATGCAGAACTCATTTCAGATGAGTATGATGGGCAAATTAACATACTTCCTAGGACTCCAGGTCCAGCAGTCAGCTGATGGGATTTTCATTAATCAGCGGAAGTATGCCAAGGACTTAATTCAGAAATATTGCCCAGAGAAGACTAAGACCCTCAGAATACCGATGAGCACCAGTTGTCAGATCTTTCTTGATGAACAAGGGGAATCAGTTGATCCCACCAGCTACAGAGGTATCATTGGATCACTTCTCTATCTCACAGCCAGCAGACCCGACATTTCATACTCAGTCGGAGTGTGTGCCAGATTTCAAGCCAATCCAAAAAGGTCACACATGGAAGCTGCTAAGAGAATAGTGAAATATCTAAAGGGGACTGAATCCCTTGGTATATGGTATCCCAGGAATGATGAGCTTACACTCATTGGATACTCCGATTCAGATTTTGCTGGATGCCGTATAGATAGAAAAAGTACCAGTGGTACGTGTCAGTTTCTAGGACACAAGCTAATCAGCTGGTTTAGCAAGAAGCAACACTCTGTTGCTACATCTACCACTGAAGCTGAATATGTTGCCGCTGCCAGTTGCTGTGCTCAAATTCTTTGGATCAAGCAACAACTGGAAGACTATGAAGTGGACACTGGTTGTGTATCCATCTATTGCGACAACAACAGCGCTATGTGCATAACGAAGAATCTGGTTCATCACTCTAGGACCAAGCACATAGATATCCGACATCACTTCATACGTGATCATGTCGAGAAGAAGGATATCAGCATAGAGTACATCAGAACCGAAGATCAACTGGCTGATATTTTCACCAAACCTTTGCCAGAAGCAAGATTCAAGGAGTTGTGCATCAAACTCGGTCTTTTGGAGATTGATGCGAGCCCTAGTGTTGAGGAAGAATGAGTCCCAGCTCTCATTCCGTTCTTGATTTTCTGAAGAATGCTGATTACGACTAAGCCCCAAGTTCTTAGTCGTGATGTTTTCTTTAAGTGGTGTCTCAAGACCACAAGTGGTACCTATCAGTCAAAGTAAAATTGGGTCCCAGCTCCCAATTCCAAGCGATGGTGAGGAAGTGAATTTCTTAAAGAGAAGATTATGGGGAATAAATTGAGTCCAAGCTCTCAATTTTCTCGAATCTTTCAAGTTGTCAGCTGACAACTGGTGAAACTTCAACGACTGGTGAAAATTGAGTTCCAGCTCTCAATTTGTCTAAGTACACGGGAACCAGTTGTGAGTATCAGCTGTCGACTGGTAAGAAAGCCATACTGACAGGGGGAAGTATGCGACTGGTATGTACTACTAATGACCTGTTGAGTCCCAGCTCTCAACTGACGATCTCTTGAAGACCAAGGGTCGTGCCAACTGTCGCAGAAATGGCGGGATTGTTCAAAATGGTCTTGCGTGTGCATATCTGCGAATTTAATATGGCATTTAATGCCACATTTAATGCGCACAGTAACTGCGCAGCCAAACACAGGCACGCGACCAATCAGCGTGTGCCATGTCAGCTACACGCAATATCTCTCGTCACCACGACCACGCACGTCGCTACAGGGAATCGGGCCTGCTGATGACCGTTGATTCTTACTTTCTACGAGTTCATCTCGTCCGTCTATTCCTGCATGGCTCAAGTATTTATATCCGACATTCTTCATCGGATAAATCTTTACGATCCCTCAAAATTTCAGAACATTTTAGTCTGTTCATCTTCCCACAACATTCCCTGCACTAATGGCATCTTCTTCCAACCCTGCTACTGATACTCGTTCTTCATCTTCCACTGAGTCCTTAGACTTACCTTTAGCCGAATCTCACATGCCTACCTTCACCGGCATTGTGAAACAAGAAGACATTGATTACTCCTATTCCTTTAATAAACTTGTCCAGTTAAACAAAAAGGCCACCCAACATCTCCTTTCCAACTCACAAATCCGGGCTGCCCAAGTCCAGAAGGAGAAAATTCTAAATGATAAGTTAGCCGAGAAACACTTTGGCCAAGAGCTGATGGAGATGATTGACAGGGAGCAGCTCCGACCATATCTGACAGCAGCTCCCAGAGTTTTCCACCCGCACATGGTTGCCGAGTTCTATGCTCGCGCAGTCATCGCTGATGACAGGAAATCCTTCACCACGTCGGTGTTCGGGAAACTGATCACCGTGGACGCAGAGTACCTGGCCAACCTTTTTGGGCTGAGGAGTTCTGGTGAGGAGGTGGCGACGTATCACAAGGATGATACGGTGGAGTTCAGGCGGAGGTGGGCTGAATGGAAAAAGAAGGAGGTGACTATCTTCAAGACTGGCATGAAGAAGTCGGAGATGCGCGACTATTGGCAGATGGTCTGCGATATTGTCGTGCGCATGCTCCAGTGCGAGGTCGGCTCCTATGCCGAACTGAGCTTAAAGAAGTTCTCCGTCATGTGCGCACTGGTGGATGGCGTTCATGGCAACTGGGCCGAATTCATATTCGGGCGCCTACTGGAGAACGTGGAGAGAAACAGTTCAGTGAAGGCGGAAGGGAAGTTCCTTCACGCCGTGTCGTTTGGGCTGCGGGTCAGCCACATCCTCGAAGTGGAGATGGGGGATATGATCGACCGAGGGGAGCAGATGGTTGGATCCGACTTCATCCCGGTCACAAGGGTCAAGCTTGCTGACCCGGATTACAAAAAGCCTCGACGACTGAAGGGCAAGAAGGCCGTCGATCCAGCTGAATCTGTGTCTGAGGAGGAGCCAGAACAGATATGGGAGGCAGCGCCAGCAGTTGCTCTCCCACTGACAGCTGAGGCCAAGACCGAACTAAAGAGGAAATTTGAGGTTGAATCTTTATTCACCTCAATGGAGCAGGCAGTGGCTGAGGAAACCAGTCAATTTCCATCTGCTGAGCCATCAGCACAGATGCCAGTCACCAGGTCTTCTCTAAAGAAGAAAGCCAAGGCTCACCAGCCCCAGCTGCCCCAGCCAGCTACTATCTATGCTCCAGCATCAAAGAAGATATCTATACCAGTCAAGAAGTCCATCCTTGGACTGACTGAGGAGGAGACGATAGATAAAATGACCAGGAAAAGGAAAAGGGTCAAAACAAAAGCTCAAAAGCTGGTTGAGCAAGCTAAGAGGGACCACAATGCTTCCATTGTGAGGAAGAAGCAAGCAAAGGCAAGGCTGCAAGCCTTAGCCGACCAGCGGAGAAGGGAGGCAGAACTGGCAGCCCGCGATGAAGCCTTTGCTAGGATAAAGACTGAGCATGATTCTCGACGTCAGGCGTAACTGGCGGAGCAAGTGCATCAGGTGGCCAAGGGCAAATGGGCAGTTGCCCAAACTTCAAGTGGCATGCCACCAGCACCAGCTCCAGGCCAGATCCTTTCTGACGAAACTTTCTCGCGCCTGATGGTCATGGGAGCTGAGGAGGACGTACTATCCCTGGTAGATATGTACCGGCCGGAGGAGGATGTGACTGAACCGTCAGCTGACATTGGAAGAGCTGACGGGGGATCTTCTCAAGTCCCTCCACCCGTGCAAGGGGGTGGTGGAGTTAAGTCTGAAGACCCACTGGCCGTGCAAGGGGCCGCCAGTGGAGGATTTGTTGAACGGGCGACCACCCCGGAAAAACTGGCGAGTTTCTCTGATCTAAGCTCTGACTTAGAGGATGAGCCGGAGCCCGAGGAACATGGTGGCGTCGCTGATGATCAATCTTCGCCAGACATCATCATTCCCGACGACGAATCACCACCAGTTGTACAGCACTCCAGGGTACAACGGATGGAGCCCAGGGATCTATTCCCTAATTTTGAAGCCGAGGCTCGTCTTCCTGCCAGTCGTCCACAAGTCTCAGAAGCATCTACATCTTCTGGACGACCAGCAGCATCTACACCAGCATCAGCACTACGTGTGAGATCAGAGAGGAGGTCTTACATGTTAGGTATCCATTTTTACTCACTCATCGATGAGGATGCCTATCGTGCTAGGGTGACAGGGATTCACAGGTGGGAGCACCGTGGGGATCTGGCGTTCCATAATTCACGAGTGCCTGAACCATCAGCATTCTTTATCATCCCCACCAGCGGTCTCCCTCACCAATCGATCTATGCCTCGAGGATCCTTGACTGGTGCCTGCCCTTACAACCGGTGGAGTATTTCAATTTCTCCCTCTATGAGTATGCTGAGAACATCACAGCCGAGGTGGAGAGGGCTGTTGATGAAGAGTTGGTCACCAGGTATGTGGACCTGAGTGATATTCTTGATGAAGAACTCTTTCTGGAGTTCCGGCGCTGGAGGATCTTTGACTGGTGCCAACGCCAGTTAAATGTGGAGAAGAAGGCGGTCCTGTATGCCAGGCTTGGGCTTGGATACTGGCGATCAGAGGAGGCATGGGCCAACGAATTCATGGGCACTGAAGCTCTCGGCCACCATCAGTTGTCGATTAGGCGAATCAAGCGCCGATTGAGGAAGATTGCTCTTTACCGACAACTGACTGGGACTTCAGGCCTTCCTCCGTCCAAAATGGTCAAGTTACCATTTCTCCAGTTCCAAAGCACCAGCCGCGGGTACCAGCTGATCTATGCTTTAAGACGCATAAAGGTACTCGTCTCTCTCCCCCGGATCCCTTCCTATTTCGCTGTTCTCTTTGATATGGCTGCCAGCGCTCTGCTGGTAGACCACATTGTGGAGGAGGATCCCTCCAGAGATAGGTGGCTGACCACTGCCGTCCCCACTGTTCCAATGATCATGGGCAATCTTGCCCCACCTCATATGGACTGGCATCTGGCTGTTTTCGCAGACCAACCTGTTTTTGCACAAGGCCCGCCAACATCAGCCGAGGTGCCCGCGGAGGAGCCCGCCCCAGTGGAGGTACCAGCTGATTCTGCACCAGCAATGGCTACTACCGCACCTGATACGCCTTCCACATCCATGGAAGTATCTGCGGAGCCAATCTCTGAAATTCATCCTCCTGCGCAACTTCTTGCTTACATCGACGCCAGGATGGATCAACGTTTCGCCTCTTTCCAAGACCATGTAGAGCAACGATTTAAGTCCGTCACCGCCGGTGTTGCCACCTTTTTGGTGCGGATCCAAGAGGGGGAAAGGGCGCGAGCACTGGCTGAAGAGGAGAGAGCCAGAATTGCTGAGGAGGAGAGACGCCTAGCAGCTAAAGAGAGGAGAATTGCTGCTGAAGAGAGGCTGAAGAGAGAGCAAGACATGGCCGCTCTTACTGAGATCCTGAGGTCTATCACCAGTGCTCGGACTCAGTCACCAGGATCATCTTCCATGCCATAGACTAGTCAGTTATCATTCACTGTACATGTAATTGCTAAATCTTTAATGGAATGTTAACTGACAAGTTGATGACAATCTCTAATTGTCCAACAATTGTCTAAGTTTTTACTTATCAGCTGAATTTACACATCCAGTGTAATCAGCACCAGCACTCGTCTTGCATGTTTTAAATTTCCATACTTTTTTAAAACGAGCATTATCTCTCCTAGTTTGAGGGGGAAGATTTTTAGTTAGAGCTGATGTTGAGGAAGTAATTTCGTGGGTTTAGATCTGATAAGTTTCACTTCTAAAACCCTAAAATTATCTGTAACTTTCCTCATCAGCTGAGTGCTCGCTGGTTAGGCTTTGATCGCACCAAAAAGGGGGAAATTGTTGGGAAATCTGTCTAAGGTTTCCTCCCTCAGCAGCTTATTTGTATAGATTGTAGTTTTGGTGGATCAAATCCTAAGTCC
>JAPKLW010011802.1:0-10593 GCA_026898455.1 Plectranthus barbatus | reverse complement strand
ACATATTCAGAGAAATATTCATCATAGAAAAATAAAACCTGAATTGCGTAAAAACTCGAATTTGATTGTCTTCCCACAAAACTTTGTCTTCAAACATAAAACTCTAAAAACCTTGGAAATCTTCTAAAAATCTTCAATACTAAATTCTCTAATTTGCTCTAATGATTTTCCACCCTAAAAACGAATTTACACATGGCTATTTATAATAGTGAAGGATGTATCAAACAGTATCTAGGAGTAGATATCTGTTTATCTTCAAATCAGACTCAGCTCAGGAATCCCATAAGCGCGTCGATCGCTGGAGAACAGCGTTGATCAACGCTGATGAAGTACCCTCGTCGATCGACGTGGAATGGCATCGATCGACGTGGGCTTGCTGCTTCTGTCGACCTTCTCCTTCGTCGAGCACTTCTTTTCCAATCATCGCGTCGATCGACGAGACATCCCTGTCGATCGACGTGGTCCTGAACTGGGAACCTATTCTTCGTTGTTTTCGACCAAAAACCTGCATGATTCATCAAACACGACATTACAAGTACAAAAGCACATTCATGCACGAAAAAGACACCAAAAACAATCTGAATACCACACAATTGGTCAAAGAACAACTAGATAAGTTGGTGAAAATCCTAACTTATCAACTCCCCCAAACTTAAACCATTGGTCGTCCTCGATCAATTCACAGAAAAGAAATCTAATCAAATGCAGATACAAGTGTGCAATGCCTCACAAGCTTCTTTTGCAATCTAAGTATCACTTATTCACATAAATCATGCAATCCAAATAAATTCTCATTGTTAAATCATTGAGGAGGAACCTCACCGGGAAGTGTGTGCACTCATCGCTCAATCAAGTAAAGGGCTTGAAATTCACTCATTAAATTTTAGTTTACCTCACCATAGGTTTGACAAATTTCTCATCTCTCCACTGCTTGTGAGTGTGGTTTTTCAGGGAATCAGAAAGGTCTTGATTTGGTTGTAATGTGGCTTACTTAAGAGGTAGGATAATTTTGGCTAAGTGACTCAAAATACTACATTCAAACATCAAGTCTTTTAGCATACCTTGCCCACATGATTTCTTTTTTCTTTTTACACACAATCTTGTTCCTTCTCTTTTGTAATTTTCAGGGTTCTTACTTTATTTTGACTTTTGTGAACTACACATATGAAGTTTTCCTTCTCAATTTTCTTTTTCTCTTCTTTTTTTTTCGTGTTCACCAATGTTCACTTCTTCTAATTTACCCTCAGGAACCCCTATTTTTTCACACAACCTCATATCACAATCCCACAGTTTACACTATCTAATAAATCACAATTTCTTGTTCATCAACCCTCCTAATCAAAGAAAGAAAATTTTTCAAGGCTCAAAGGGTCTACAAGTGGAAATTAAAGGTGAGTGTATGGGAGATGGGCTACGAAAGAACATGCCTAAAATCATTTTTACCCTATTACCAAACTTAATGCAACCTCAAGAGAGAAATTCGTCAAATTCTAGGAAGTAAATCTAATAACTTTGTCACTCATCAAACGAAAAGATGGCACAAATTTCTCACAAGGTAGAAATTTTCGTTACTCCTCAATAATTACCCAAATTCCGAACAGTTATCATGCAAAGATTTATACTTCAAAGATCAACTTGTCAAGCAAAATAGCTCCTATCATCGGCTACTCTATCACACAGATTGTCATTCTTAACTAGCAAATATTTCGATTATCAATCAACAATTCAATTACAAGGAAAGCCAAGTAATCAGTATCAACACCAACATAATCAAAAGTAGTTCCGACTGCCCTATGTTCAAAAGCTCCTAAAACAATACTCAAGACTATTCAACTCACAACAAGTACCACAAATCAAGAGTTCAAAACTTATTCAACACAGAACAAGTATCACAAATCAAGAGTTCAAAAATACTAATTTTGAGTAAAAAGCCTTTCAGAGAGAAATTGTTCACACTGAAGCAAAAAGAACAAGGATGGTGATGGTTCAGAAAAAACTAAAATGAAAAAACAAAAACAGAAAAACAACGAAAAAACGAACCAACAAAAAATTCAAATAAAGCAGAAAATAAAATAAAAACAAACGTTTCCCTTTTCCTATCGTCATCCCCCCAAACTTGTTTCACTCAAAGGAGTGGAAAAGTTTGAAAGTTAGATAAGGAAAAAGGAAACGGTACCTCATTCCTCCTCCGGAGGATCCTCCATCTCAACATCGGGAGATGGCCACACGGGTAGTCGCCGCTGGCGGTCATGGCGCTCTCTGTAGCGTCGGAGGTAGACAGAGTCGGGCTCGGTGTTGAGCCTCGTGGTCACGTGCTGGCAAAATTCCGCCTGCCGGGTATGCTCCTCGGAATGCAAAACAGCCTGCTGCTGCATGAACTGGTAGATCATCGCCAGATCCACTCCTCCGGAAGATGAACATTCTCCTGCAAAGTGGCCGGACAAATGTCCACCGGTCTGATCAGAAATGTGCCCCCCTCCTCCATCATGCCTCTCATCCTCTGGCTCGGCTGGGGGAGTTTGTGGCTGTCGCTGGTCTGGCCGAGTCAACGGGCGGTGACGAAGTCTGGAGGTACCGGGTCCTCCATGTGCTCCGACCATGAGCCTCAGATGGGCGGGTGTGCTCATCAACCAATTATCACGGAAGTGATAATTGGTGACGTGAGTGAGGTCCCTCTGTGGAAGTGGAAACCTGTCCCCATTGGACATCCGCAGGGACCACCCTGACTCCCGGGGTGAAAGCATCAACATCTTCACCAAAACCCCGGTGCCAAGGCCTCGGTTGTCGTCCTCGAGTGCCTCAATCTGGGTCAAGTCAATGCCCACATACTCCGCAATCGGGGTGATCAATCCCCCGCTCCAAATGTTGCCCTTGGAAGCCTTGATCTGATACCTCCAATGATCCATCACCAATGCTGCGAAGCTGAATTCCTGTCATGTCAGCATACAGTAGAGGGCATACAGCTCCCCAACTCTCACTTTTCCGCTCTCGTGTCTGCCGGTGATGGACACTCCCATGCACCTCTGTAGATACCGGAAAACTGGGTTGTCAATGAAGGAAGCCTTCAAGTTCCCCGAGTCAAATTCCCGCAAGTCCTCTTTAGCATCGACTGCTATTTGGCTCCAAAATCAGGCAATGTCAAAGCTCGGGGGAAGAAAGCCAACTCCCCCTTTCCGGACTCCCCAAATCTCTTCAAGCGTGTCCCTTAGCATCTCGTAGTGCTCGTTCAGCAGCTGGAAGGCAATGGTGGTCGGCTCTGACTCGGGCTGAACCTCATAGACATGGAGTGAGGCCAGGAACTTGAGGACAAGCGACGGATAGGTTGGCCACCTCGCTGTCATCCAAGCACTCCAATTCACTATCTCCAAGAGAGCCTTCACATCAGCGAGAATTCCCAGCCTCTCCATTGTCGTCGGGCATGGATAGAGTTTCTGCCGGATGGTGAACTCATCACTCGAGAGCTTCCCGAAATGCCTCTCGTATGCCCGGTTTGCAAATGTTGGGCGGAACTCCATGATAAACTTCAAGGGTAGCAGGGAAGGTGTCAAAGTTCATCAATAATCTTCACAAAAATCCCCAAACATCAATATGACAAAATGTGCAATTCTCCACAAAATGCATCTACCCATGCAAAATTGACTCGACATTCACGCAATTCAACTCCTATCCTAGCATATTACATCAAAATCTGAAAGAATTTTACCCCAAAGCAATATGACAAGAACAACACCACCAACAAGAATTATCCCCCAAACCCATGTTCGTCAAATTCAATGAAATCAAAGCAACAAATCCATGGTAAGCGAGTGTATCGACTAAAACAACTAACCATATCGAATAATCATCACGAATAGCAACGAAATCGACAAAAATGCAAAAATGGAAACAAGGGCACCAAGTTCAATTTTCATCAAAATCAAGCTCAAATCCTTCTCAACATATGAAATAATCGAAGAGGGGAGGTTTAGGATACATACCGTGGATTGTAGCGATGAATTTGGAGAGAATAATTTTGGGGTGGACATTTTTGGAGAGAAAGAAATCGTGTGTGTGTGTTTGTGAGGAAAAGAATGAGGTGTTTTGGGTTTTGAACCCGTCTCTGTCCGAGCTCTGAATCGTTCGCGTCGATCAACGAGGCACCCCTATCGATCGACGTGGCCAAAATTTCCTCGTCGATCGCCAACGATTGGCATCGATCGACGAAGCCCAGAAACACACGTCGATCGACGCCAAAGGGCAGCGATCGACGTGGCCCCGACAGATGACTGGACCCGACAAAATTCAAAAAATTCTGGAAATACAAAACTCAACTAACTCGATTTGACTGAATTTAAAAATAAGAATTAAAAGAAAGCAGTAAATTGTTGGGTTACCTCCCAACCAGTGCTTGGTTTTATGTCTCTAGCTCGACAATACCTGTGAGTTCAAGGGCGGTTCAAGTAATACTTCTCCACCGCTTCGACTTGAAGTGGGGTGTAGTATGGCTTCAGGTTCTGCCCGTTCACCTTGAAGTTCTTCCCATCTTGGCCGGCCAACTCAACTACACCGTTCATGAATTGACAAATCACAGTGTATGGTCCGGCCCACTTTGATTGTAGCTTCCCGGGCATGAATCGAAGACGGGATTTGAAGAATAAAACTTTGTCACTGGAATGAAACACATGTGAGCGAATCCTCTTGTCGTGGAATCTCTTAGCTCGATTCTTGTAGATGACGTTGTTCTCATAAGCTTCATCCCGAAAGTCTTCAAGCTCATTCAATGCCATGGCTCGCTCTTCTGCGGCTATCCTCCAATCCAAGTTTAGTTCTTTCACTGCTCTCCAAGCCTTGTGCTCCATCTCCACTGGCAGGTGACAGGACTTCCCGAAAATCAGCTGGTAAGGTGATGTCCCAATGGGTGTTTTGTAGGCGGTGCGGTATGCCCATAATGCATCATCAAGTACAGCCGCCCAATCCTTTCTTTGCTTCACCGTCTTTTCCAGAATTTGTTTGATTTCTCAGTTGGACAGCTTTGTCAGCCCATTCCCTTGAGGGTGATATGGAGTGGTGACTCGGTGTTTGACTCCGTACCTCGCAAGAAGAGTGGTCAGCCATTTCTTGCAGAAGTGGGATCCCCCATTGCTTGCCAAGGCTCTTGGCGTCCCAAATCTCGTTATGAGCTTTTGCAGGAACTTGATGACCACTTTGGAGTCGTTTGTGACCGTTGAGATGACCTCAACCCATCGTGACACGTAGTCCACTGCCAGAAGTATGTATGAGAACCCTTTGGATGGCGGAAAAGGTCCCATGAAGTCGATCCCCCAAACATCAAAGATCTCGACTTCGATGACCGGCGTCTGTGGCATCTCATCCCTCCGCGAGATATTGCCGATCCTTTGGCAGCAATCATAACTCATAATCCATCCACAACAGATCTCGTAGATGGATGGCCAATAGAACCCGCTGGCGAGAATTTTGAATGTCGTCCTGGTTGCTGAATGATGGCCGCCACTAGGAGATGAGTGGCAAGCTTTGAAGATTTGTTTCCACTCGGACTAGGGCACGCATTGGCGGATGATGCCATCAGCATCTACGCCACAGATAGGGATCCTCCCAATAGTAGAATCTGACATCGTGCAGAAACTTTTTCTTTACATATGGAGAAGAGTCCGGAGGAAGTACACCGCCAACCAAGTAGTTGGCAAAATCTGCATACCATGGAGTTTTGGAATCGTACATCTCTTTCAAATCCCTCGTAGCGTAAATCTGTTCGTTAGGGAATGTCTCTCGGATTGTCATCTGCTGATCATCCCCTTTGACCGGTGGCTCGAGTCTTGACAAGTGGTCGGCGATCACGTTCTCACTCCCTTTTCTGTCCTTGATCTCCAAGTCAAACTCCTGCAGCAACAATATCCACCAGATCAGTCTTGGCTTGGCATCTTGCTTTGCGAACAAGTATCGGATGGTTGCATGGTCGGTGTAGACAATCGTCTTCGAGCCTATAAGATAAGGTTGGAACTTGTCGAAGGCATACACGACCGCGAGCATCTCTTTCTCTGTGGTGGTGTAGTTGCATTGCGCCGGATTCATGCTCTTGCTGGCGTAGTGAATTACATGGAAGAGCCTTCCTTTCAGTTGTCCCAAGACTGCTCCAACAGCATAGTCGCTGGCGTCGCACATCAGTGTGAAGGGCTCATCTCAGTCAGGCGCGGTCAAGACTGGCGCAGTCACCAGTGCCTCTTTCAATCTCTCAAACGCCTTCACGCACTCATCATCAAACACGAAGGAAACATCCTTCTCCAACAGGTTGCACAAGGGCCGAGATATCTTTGAGAAGTCTTTGATGAACCTCCTATAGAATCCGGTGTGGCCTAGGAAACTTCACGGCTTTGACATTTGTTGGTGGTGGCATCTTCTCAATGGCTATCACTTTTGCTCGGTCCACTTCAAGTCTTTCAGCTGACACTCGATGTCCCAACACAATCCCCTCTCGCACCATGAAGTGGCATTTCTCCCAGTTGAGGCAAAGGTTAGTCTCGGTGCATCTCTCGAGTACGGTAGCCAAATTCTACAAACAAACGTCGAATGAGCTACCAAAAACCGAGAAATCATCCATAAATACCTCCATAACATCTTCGATCAAGTCGTGGAAGATGGCCATCATGCATCTCTAGGAAGTAGCCGGTGCATTGCATAGTTCGAAGGGCATCCGACGGTAGGCGAATACTCCATATGGACAGGTGAATGATGTCTTGTGTTGATCTTCAGGCGCCACAACTATCTGGTTATACCCTGAGTAACCATCAAGAAAACAATAAAAAGGGTAACCGGATAATCTATCGAGCATTTGATCAATGAAGAGAAGAGGAAAATGATCCTTGCACGTGGCGGTGTTCAAAGCGCGGTAGTCAATGCAAAATTGCCATCCCGTGATCGGTCTTGTTGCAACTTCCTCTCCATCATCATTCTTCACTATCTGCATCCCCCCTTTCTTGGTTACTACTTGTGTAGGGCTCACCCACTTGCTATCGGAAATTGGGTAGATCATGCCATGGTCAAGGAGTTTGAGAACTTCCTTCTTTACGGCTTCTTGCATAATGGGATTCAGCCGTCGTTGTGCTTGTCTCTTGGGTTTTCTTCAAGGATGATCTTGTGCATGCACAGCGAAGGGTTGATTCCCTTGATATCTCCCAAAGTCCATCCAATGGCGGACTTATATTTCTGTAGGACTCGTAGTAGTTTGTCCAACTCCTCCTGTGTAAGATAGGCAGAAACAATAACAGGGTAAGTGTCATCAGAACCCAGAAATGCATACCTGAGATGTGCCGGAAGCGTCTTGAGTTCCAGAAGTGGTGGATCGGAGTTGGAAATCGGCTTTCCTAGGTCAGCGTCGATCGACGGAGAGGTCCTGTCGATCGACGTGATCTTCAAAGGGTCGTCAATCAACGAGACAGCGGCGTCAATCGACTTGCTCTTCTTCCCGTCTCCTTCCGACTTATTCTGACGGTAGTGATTAGGCAGCGGTTCTCTCTTGGTTTCTTTTTCTCGAGTTATCTCCTCAAACACGTCCAGCTCCACAACCAGATCTAGGATCCCCTCTTCTGCCTTGTCCAGATTTGTTGACGAGAACAGTGAATGTTGCAGGCAGTTTTCCAAAAAATTCGGTTCACTTTTGAGAAAGGCAAAAGGAGAAGACATCATCGGGCTGAAGTAGTTAATCATGTGGCATTTTTCTTGATAGCTTCCTTCATTGTGCTTATGCATTGCCTTGTAGATTGAGAACGTAACTGACTCGTTGTTCACTCGGAATGTCAGTTTGCCAT
Organism: Plectranthus barbatus; assembly: GCA_026898455.1. Classification (NCBI taxonomy): domain Eukaryota; kingdom Viridiplantae; phylum Streptophyta; class Magnoliopsida; order Lamiales; family Lamiaceae; genus Plectranthus; species Plectranthus barbatus. Next base: position 2,791 of record JAPKLW010011802.1, on the reverse strand, counting down.
CTCGAATGTCAATCAATGCCCCTCCGATTTTCAGGTATGGCCTTCCAAGGATCAGAGGAATGTTTCGATCTTCTTCCATGTCTAGCACCACGAAATTGGCTGGGATGATGAAATTTTTTACCTTCACCAGCACGTCTTCCACAATGCCTTTCGGGTAGGAAACTGATCAATCGACCATCTGAAGTGAGATTGTAGTGGGCTTGATGTTTTCGATCTTTAACCGCTTGAAGATTGACAGCGACATCAGATTGATTGATGCTCCAGAATCACAGAGGACTTTCCCAAAGGTTTCTCCTCCGATCACACAAGAGATTGTGAAGGAACCCGGGTCCTCCCTTTTGATTGGCATCTTCTTTTGAATAATGGCGTTGCACTCTTCGAACAAGTTGACCGTCTCATGCTCCAAGAAGGGTCTTTTCTGAGATACCATGTCTTTCAGAAACTTGATGTATTCGGGCATCTCTTGCAGGGCTTCGACCAATGGAATATTGATATGCACCTTCTTCATTGTTTCCAGGAATCGTGCATACCTCTCGTTCATCTTTGTCTTTGCGAACCGTTGCGGAAATGGCAGAGGTGGTTTCTTCAGTGGTGGAATGGGGGCTGGCGTCGATCGATGAGGATCAGCGTCAATCGACGTGGCCTCAGGAGCTGCGTCGATCGACGGGGACCCTCCATCGGTCGATGGGATCTCGTCAGCGACGGTTTCTTCGCCCTGCTCGGCTTCTTTCCCTGCCTGCTTTGGTCCTTCATAGGATTTTCCCCCTCTCAGGGTTGTGGTGTTCACTTGGTTCTTCTTATTCTGGTTCTTTGGATTGACCTGAGTGTTGCTCGAAAGTTGTCCCGGCTTGTGTTTAGTTCCAAGAGCATCGGCAATCTAACTAACTTGGTTCTCAATGATTTGCACATGCTTCTGCATCTGGTCAACCTTAGTGTTCACTCCCGATATTTCTTGCTTGAGCTTGGCTACCGTATCAGTGGAGCCTTCCATAAATTTAGCCAAAATCTCCTCGAGATTTGGCTTCTTCTTCTCCACAACTGCCCCATCTTGCACGGCAAATCCTGGTGGTGGCTGCTCTGCAGCTTGAGGGTTTGCGTAGGAAAATCCAGGCTGATTCCTTGCATGATTATAAGTGTAGGGCTGGTTATGCTGCTGATTGTGTTGATGATACCCTCCTTGGTAATTGTTTTGATATCCGCCTCTTTGAATGAAGTTTACTTCGGCACCCTCGCCATCAGGTGGAACTTGCACCGTCTCAACTGCAGCGATAGTTTTCTCTTGCTTCAGTGTAGCGAACTCTTCCTTGAGCTTTTTCAACTCAGTTGCCAAATCAGGTTGTTCGGCAACTTTCTCCACCACCTTTTCGACTGCTTTCACGGGTCGAGTACGATTTGAGGACCACCATTGAGTGTTGTTGGCCATCTTTTGGAAGAATTCCATGGCTTTCTTTCCGCTTTTTGTCATGATGGTATCTCCCAATGTAGTGTCCACCAATTTGACGGTCTTGTCATTGAGTCCTTCATAGAATGCTTCTACCTGCTCTCCTGGCGGAAAGCCATGTCTGGGGCAAGATCTCAATAGTTCTTTGAATCTTTCCCACGTCTCACTGAAGCTCTCATCAGGTCTTTGAGCGAATCTGATGATTTCCTTCCTTCTCTGCCTGATGACATTCGGAGGAAAGAAATTTTCCAGGAACTCATTCCTCAGTTCAGTCCATGTGCTTATGCTTTCCTTGTCCAATGCAGTGAACCATGATTGTGCCTTATCCCTCAGAGAGAATGCGAACAGACGCATTCGGATGGCACTCTTGCTGACTCCTCCGATCTTGACAGTGTTGCAGAGCATAAGGAACTTATCCAGATGTGCGTAAGGATCCTCAGTAGCCCTTCCTCCGAATTGATTTTGTTGGACCATCTGCACCAATCCAGTCTTCAGCTCGAAATTGTTGGCATTGATGCCAATCCTGAAGTCTGTCTCCCTGAACCGAGGTGTATATCGGTTCTGCATTGCCTCTTCTTCTTCCTCATCATCAGATTCCTTCGGCAGATCCGGGTTGTCGTCCTCTTCATTGTCGGGTTTGTCGTCAAACAGTGGGTTATGGCGGACATCCCTTCCATTCGGATTGTTCCTCTCGAGGTCTCTCTCCAGGTTGAACTGTTGGATCTGTGCCCTCATAGCTTGAACTTCTTGGAGAAGCACAGCTTGCTCCTCTGCAGTTAGCATTGGTGGTTGCGGTTGAATAACCGGCGGTGGCACGTTGTCTTCCATTGTTTGATTACTCGAGCCTTCCTGAGCACGCTTATTCTTTCGGATCTTTCTGCAAGTGGCTTCAATATCCGGGTGATAGTATAGCGGGTCCTTTCCTCTGGCTCTCATACTCATGCACTACCTGTACAGCAAAGGAGGTAGTGAGGTAAAACTAAAAATAACAAGAAACGAACTGGAATTGAAAACTGAAAATTAGAAAACACCACGGCATCGATCGATGAGCTGTAGCATCGATCGACGAGGTAATGACACACGTGTTGATCGACGGAAAATCACGTCGATCGACGTAAATGACGAAAAACACGAAAATAGGTAGAAAATTACAATCTAAATCAGTATTTTGATCACAGTTTTAATAATAAGATGAATTCTATTCTTTCCCCGGCAACGGCGCCAAAATTTGATCGCTAAATTATTTAACAGCAACTTAGCAAAGCTAATAATATAGCGGCAAATAAAAATTATCGATCCCACTGGGAAAGAAGTAACGAAGAATCCTAAGTACTAAAACATTAGTTCTCA
>JAPKLW010011801.1:0-10593 GCA_026898455.1 Plectranthus barbatus | reverse complement strand
GTAATTGAGATTTTAGGGTATTTTTAGCTAATAAAAGTAAACATGAGTATAATCCCATAAGATGAAGAAGCTAGGGTAACTTTTCTTAATTTATCAAACATTAGAATATAACTCCCTAATAAAAAAATTGGGGCAATTTCAGAATTTATTAATACATTGGGGTAATGTTTTTCATATTTCAATAATTTTAATCTTTCTAATTTATCGATATATTAGGATTTTTTTTTTTGGTAAAGTATAAAAATACAACAAACTAATAATTATAAACTATATATATTAATAAAATATATGTGAAAACTATCAATTTTAATCTGAATTTATGGCGGAATCAAGAATTCGGTGAAGGAAATGTGAGAAAGCTACAATATTGGAGGTGGAGTCTTATGACTCTTGAATATCGTTCATATATTAAGCCATGTTGAATATTTGACGTTGAAATTTACTTCTATTATAAATTTGAGGCAAACTGATAATTTAATTGGTATATATTTTAAAATATATATAGTTTGCAATATATTTAATAAATTACAATAATTTATTGTATATTTAATTCATTATCATAAACTAAATTTAATAAATAGGATACATACAATCGAGCGTTTATCATTTATATAAATTATTTTAAAATAATTGATTCAATATTATTATTCAAAATATCAATTAAGATATTAATATATGATAAATTTATAAATTTTATTGGATTGACTGCAAGATTTATTAAAACACATCACATGAAACTCGAGATCGAAACATAAAAGAGAATAAAAAATCTTGTCTACACTCGTTCCATAATTTAATTGTCAAGTTATTTCAGAAGCTTTAACAAATATCCCAAAAAAGACAATCAACGTCTACCATAAAGATCCTACATGAAAATTTAATTTTGTCCATATAGGAATTTTCATTTTAAGTTGTGGAACTCGATTCATAGAATCAGTTTGGAAACTAGTAGGCAAATGATATGAAACGAAAGGGAGCCTAAAAATGTCTGCCAATGGTATATGTTTTGTGGTGTAACCAGAGCTATCATGATTGAACCTGTCTAGCGTGTTGCCACCAACAAATAAAAAAAAATTGTTGGTATATTATGATTCTGGCTACAGAAATATTGGTGTTAGTTTTAACATTAAACCCTGCTAATGTGTGTTGTAGACAGGGGCGGATCCAGAAAATTTTTCCGAGGGGGGCTGAAATTTTTTTTTTCGCTTTCACCTTAACTTCAATTTTTTTATATCATATTTTTCCTTATTCTCATCCATTTTTTCTTCTATACGAGGGGGGCTATACCATAAAAAATCGGATCATGATACTACAAAAACGAAAAAAAAATCGGGCTTAGGGGGGGCTGGAGCCCCCCTAGCCCCTTAATAGATCCGCCCCTGGTTGTAGAACTCCTGCATTTTAATGGAACAGAACAGAAGCAGAGGAAGCTCAAAGGAGAAACTTGTAGGAAGTATAGATTTCATATAATATATATATATCTAGGAAACAAGTCCTTTCTTTACACAGGGAGAATAATTTACATAAATGTAACCATTTATACGTATGATTTATAGAAGCCGCATGCAAAACACGAAGCAGGGCATTGGGAAGCTAGCTGTACAACTTCATCACAAGTTTCAGCATTCTGTAACTGTTGGATATGAAGCTTCCATGGCTATACCACAAAGCCCTTCTGCTGCACTTGTTGGGTTTCGTTGATTTCATCTAATGAACGCAGCGGAATAATTAATCAACGAACAAATCTAGATTTATAATTAATATCATGCGTAGAGATTCAACGTGGATAAAAGGGAAAAACTTACAGTTTCTTCCGTAGAACAAAAGCGATTCTGATTAGTCCTGCAGCGCGAATCCACCACTAAAGGTATCCACGTGTCGAATCAATCAGGTGCAGAATCCAATTCACGGTGTATATTCAAACCAGGAACGCTAGGAATTCCCAGAGAGAATTATGGAGGCTTAGAACTCAAAACCCTAGGTTTTGTGTATTTGATATGAATTGCGTAGGAAATAAATTCTCTCTCCCTCTTCTATTTTTTAGTCACGTTAATTCCCTCTTCTCTAAGAATAAGTTATTCTCTTATATATAGAGGAGAGTCTCAAATCTTATCTAATAAGATTTGGGCCTTATTTATTTCCATATCAATTCCAATAATTAATAATCTAATTATTAATATATTATCAAATAGATATTAATCCAATTAATATATAGTATACTAATCTTATTAGTATATTAATCTGGAAGATATATTAATCTAATTAATATATATTGTACTAATCTAATTAGTACAAAATCTTAGTCCATATCTTTCAGCACTAACATCCCTCTGCATTCTGATGTATCCATTTTCTCCCCAGCTCGTTCCCCATGAGTTTTTTACCAGCCAATACTTGGTCCCATCACTAGTTGTGTCGTAGCCAACTGCAGTGACACCATGGTCTAGCTCCGTTCCACACTCTCCGGTGAATAGTCCACTGGAGTAGAACTGGAAGTTGGATCCACCGGCATCAATGGCAGCTGATACTGGTTGGTTAGCCACAGCTTTGAGCAATGCAGACTCACTGTTGGCGGGAACATCCTCGTAGCCAGTGATCTTGGCAGCATCAGATGATTCCTTCTTGGTGTTGCATGTTCCATCCACACCCTGGTACGGGTAATTTGACTCAGTAGTGAGGCCTTTGTAGCTGATTATATACTCAAACGCGTTGTCCATAAGACCACCATTACATCCCTCATCTTCAGTGGTGTCGCAATCCACAAGTTGCTGTTCAGAGAGTGAGATCAGCTTCCCTGTGGAGAGCTGATTGATTCCTTCCGTGGCTGCAACTGCTGAAAACGCCCAGCAGCATCCTGCATTTTTTGTTTTTATGCAAAAATCAAACTCACGTTCTCTCTCTTGAAATCGTAAACTAATGTTTGGATTAATTATGTAACTAACCGCATTGGCCTTGATCCTTGACAGCGGTAACAGCTCCCTTTTTCCTCCAGTCCATGCTAGCTGGCGCTGCACTCACATTTGCATACCTAAATGACAATGAAGACTTGGGGTGAGAATGAGATGCCATCTTGTATCCATTTCTAGACGCCTGAAATTCCTCATTCGTCAAATCAGCAAATTTGTTGACGGCGAGCCTGTAAGGCCGAGTACCCGCTTCATTAAACGCCTCGATGTAATCCACATTGTCCTTAAATATTTGGAATCTGAGGGCCTTCTCCTCATCATCTTTGTATACACGCCCCTGCTCCACCATCCATTTCTCATGCCTCTCAACCATTGATGCATCAGGTGCAGTGCGGGCTGCTGATAAAGATCCCCACATCCCTAGCAACAACAATGCAGCCAAAACAAATTGTTGTGTGAAAGCCATTTTAAAGCTGAGGTTATTACAAAGTAGGAGGGCAGTGTGCATCCATTCAGAAGGGATCGACGAGGAATTTATAGAAGAATGGTGCACGCAAAACAGTTGGAATGCGGACAAAATGGAGGTCCATGTTCCCTAGAATTAGAAAACCCGGCAAGTTATGACTGCAAATCTCAATCGCAACTCAGTTCCGTTGACGCTTCTCTCATTTAATTTGACAACATTTTTGACAGATTACAACTTGTCTTTTTTTTTTAAGGGATGGTATGGTATATGATCAGTAACCTGCACAACAATGTGATAAATGACATCAGCCTGTCAACTTTATTAGTAATTTCTAACTGGAAATTAACAACTCAATTCATAATTATCTCAATTAGAACATACGAAATTTCTAACTAGTTGAGCTCAAGCATAATTCATATTGAATTGGTTTCAACTTTTTCAAACCAATTTTAAATAGTTCATGAGCGGATGTGTTTATACTTATCCGTACGTAATAAGCAGTGAGAAATATATAGTAGGTTGTTCCCTGGTAGATTTTCATCCGATCAGCCTCTCTCCTCATCCTTGAGAAGGCAGATTCCGGCGACGGCACTGGAGACTCTTTCAATATATCTCTTCGGACTCCGTCAAGTTTGGAGTCCAGTCCGGAGAGGAACTGGAAAAGCCGTCTCTGGCTTACGATCTGGTTATAAATCTGGATCCCCTTGTCGCAACAGTTAAGGGAATTGGGATCTCGCCTATCAATGTGTAGCCATATGCTCTGCAATTCACTCCAGTATGTTTCTAAAGTGCGGTCTCCTTGTACTACTTTGTTTGCTCTGACTTCCAAGTCATAAATCTGGTAGGGATCTTGAGTTGCTCCATAGGTAAGGTTGAGGCTGTCCCAAATGGCTTTTGTTGTTTGATGTTGGGCGAATCTTGAAACCAAATTGTTCTCCATATTCTGTAGGATCCATGCCAGGACTGTGAGATCCATTTCTTCCCACTGTATGAATTCTGGTTCTCCAATTTTGGGTGGTGGAGGATTCCCTGTAATATGTCTACTTTTTCCTCTACTACCAATCGAGACTTTCATCAATTGGGACCAAATTTGATAATTGTTTTCATCTAATTTGAATCCCAGATTGATGTTTTCAGAAATTCGGGTTTGGTTTGGGATTTGGGTGATCAACTCCTTTTCGTGTGCTTCTGACATTTTTGTTGATTTGTTTTGAATTTTTCTAGGTTTCAAGAGCCAGGATTAGTTTTAACTCTGCTCTGACACCAAGTTAAATAATAGGATCGACATGGTAGAAGAGAAAGAGAATTGGTTTCTATAACTTTTCCAATATATCGATTGTTACAAAGATTGTATACATATAGGAGATGATGAGCAACTAATAAGGAAAGAAGATAAACCAGGAAATAACAATCAATCCTAGACTAAATTACTCCAATGAGATCTTCCCTTGATTAGCTCTGATCCCTCAAATTTGTTTTGATTCGATCCAATCTTTCTAACAGGTTAGATCCTAAAGGATCTCATGTGCTGGCAAAAGAAATCACGCTCACGTTTGACTAACTAAATTAAGGAATGATATTTATTCCTTAGAAAATATAGTAGGTTCGATCGAGAATCGTCAATTCCTATACTTCGTTCTTTTTTAGTTCCCAAAGCTAATTTAGAATATTATAAAACTAAACTAGAAAATAATAAAAAGTAAATTAATTTTCCTTCATGATATATATAGTTATACTAGTGCACGAAATTAATTTAGAATAGAATTTAATCTAAAAACATTTTGAGAAAATCCCATCAAATGCGCACAACTTCGGTCACATCTTTTGATCTATAGCTCCAATTGGTGTGATTCCACTTAGATTGGATAGCCAAATCGAATACGTATTTGTAGATATGTATTAGTAGATCAGATTCCAAGTATTAAGTGAAATATAATCGATTTACTTTAGCCATTTTTTAGTGACAACTCTTGTAAAAAGAATTATATTCTCTTTCATCTTGTTGTTTAGAGAGATTTTGCCTATGTTTAGTGTTGTTTAGTTGAAAAGAGAGTCTGTGGGGACCGGCATGAGTGATGTGGAGATAATATTTTAGCTGAGGTGTGAGAGCTGGTGTGTGCTGAGGGAACTGCCACGTCACCAAGGTCATTTAGGATTTTGTATAACTTAAAGTGGAAACCTAAGGAGACACTTTTAGAAGGGAGGAGCCGCATTCATTCTGTATTAGAGACTAGAGTTGCTATGTTGACACTTTATTTTAAAATTTTATCTCTAGATCTAATTATGGATAAATGTAATCTGATTTGGATTTTATTTTTTCGTATGGAAATGAGTAACTAATGTTAAACGTAAGAGATAGAGAGAGAAAGAGAAGATAGAAGAATAGATTCTCTCATTTCATAACTGTGAAACTGAATATACAAACTGTGCTGAAATGATGTATATATACAATGATATGTTTGAAACAATCTTGTAACAGACTAACTTCCTAACTTCTAGAACCATCTAGCTTCTTCTTCATTTTGTTTACGTGTGCATGGATCGGTTAAGAGAGTATATGTCAATATACCCCCGAAGAACCCTAACTGGGAGAGTCTTGCACACCAATCTTTGAAGACAGCAGCTGAAACCGAGCCAAAGAAAGAGGCTTAGTAAACATGTCGGCGAGCTGCTCAGCGGAAGGGACATAGCCAACCTCTACTTCATTATTTGCGACCTTCTCTCGCACGAAATGCACATCAGCTTCAATGTGTTTAGTGCGTGCATGAAATACCGGATTTGTTGCTAATGCAAGAGCACTTTGTGTTGTGAAACTTAAATTTGAATTTTATTTGTCTTTCAACCTTCCTAGAGTAGCATTGATGGTTTCAATAATCAGGGTGATGAACCAATATTCTAGGAGTCATTTTAGTATCTGAACAGACAATTACATTGTTATAAATTGTTGTAACAAATTCAAGGAAATCAATAGAAAAGAGAGAGATTCAATTACTTTGTCTTCTCGATTGCCAACATTGTGGCATCAGAGTCAGAGTGAAAAAAAAAACAGAGAGAGGGTCTATCTGCTGCAAAAGAGTGCGCAGACGAGAGAGGAAGATCGAGAGATTGTGAGTTGAGTGTAAATACTTGAGAGATATGGCTGGTCTAACAAACGGTATCCCACTACCCAAGTTGACGAAAGGCGTCAACTATGATTCGTGGAAGGTGCAGGTGAAAGCTCTGTTAGGCTCGCAAGATAACTGGGATGTGGTCGCGGATGGGTACGATGAACCAGAGAACACCAACGGGTATTCAAATACCCAGCTGAACGCACTGAAGGCCGTTCGAGCGAAAGACAAGGCAGCTTTATATTTATTGTATCGAGCTGTCGACGAATCTGGTTTTGAGAAGATATCCAACGCCAAATCTTCAAAGGAGGCGTGGGATATACTTGAGAAAGCGAATAAAGGAGATGAACGTGTGAAGCAAGTTTGGCTTCAAACCTTAAGGGGTGAATTCGAAGGTATGCAGATGAAGGAATCTGAAAGTATTTATGAATTTATTACTCGAGTAGAAATTGTGGCAAATAAGCTGAATCAAAATGGTGAGAGTCTGTCGCCAAGCCGAGTTGTTGAAAAAATCCTGAGGTCATTAACAGATGACTTCGAGAATATCGTGTGCGCAATAGAGGAATCAAAGGATCTTTCAGTACTCACCCTTGAAGAGCTCGCTGGATCTCTAGAAGCGCACGAGCAGCGAAAGAAAAATAAGAAGAAGGAACCCCTTGAGCAGGCCCTCCACACAAAGGCAACAATAAAAGAAGAGAAGGCGTTCTATGCTCAAAACACCAGAGGTCGGGGAAGAGGAAGAACTCAGGGGGGCAGAGTGAAAGGAGGAAGAGAAAATGAGCAAATCAGCCAACAAAACTGGCGTGGGCGAGGTCAGGCTCGGGGTGGCCGGACAAACACAAACAACAAAATTGAATGCTACAACTGCGGAAAATATGGGCACATTGCCAAAGACTGTTATTCAGTAAAATGTTACAATTGTGGAAAGCTGGGTCATATTTCCAAAGACTGCAGGTCCGATAAGAAAAAGGAAGAACCAGCAAACTTCCTTGCCGAAGAAGACGAGGGATTGCTGACGGTAACAAGCATCCCAGAAAGCGAGATCAAACCGAGCTGTGGCAATAATACAGTTTGGTATTTGGATACCGGGGCTAGTAACCACATGTGTGGTGACGAGAGTCTATTCAAATCACTCTCAAAGGAGGAGTCTGGATCAGTTTTCTTTGGCGATGCTTCGAAAGTAGCCGTCAAAGGGCGTGGAACAATCTTGTATCAGCAAGAAGATGGGCGAATTAGAGAAATGAGGGATGTATACTACGTTCCTGAACTAAAGAGCAACATATTAAGCATGGGACAGATAATGGAGAAGGGAAACACAGTTTTGATGAAGGAACGAGAATTAATTCTGAAAGATAAGTTTGGGAGGCACATTGCTCGGGTAGAAATGAAGAGAAATCGCATGTACAAGCTTGAGCTGAAAATAGTTCGAGATGAATGTATGCACCTTGATACGGAAGATGAGGCGATGAAGTGGCATCTTCGCTTTGGTCATCTTCACTTTGATGGGTTGAGCGAGCTAGCGAAGAAGGACATGGTGGTCGGGCTTCCCAAAATTGAGTTCAAAAAGAAATTTTGTGAAGAATGTGTTATCGGAAAACAGACAAGAACTTCTTTCCCAAGAAGTTCTGAATGTAGAGCACAAGAGCAACTTGGATTAATTCACACCGATCTCTGCGGGCCGATAACTCCGGAATCATTTAGCTGCAAGAGATACTTCGTCTCTTTCATCGATGATTTCTCAAGGAAAACGTGGGTCTATTTTCTGAAAGAAAAATCAGAGGTGTTTGAAACCTTCAGAAAATTCAGAACGATGGTTGAAAAAGAAACAAGCAAAGACATCAAAGCTGTTCGATCTGACAGAGGAGGCGAGTTCACTTCTGCCGAGTTCAATGAATATTGCAGAGAATACGGGATCAAACGCTTCTTAACAGCTCCATATTCTCCGCAGCAAAACGGCATGGCGGAACGAAAGAACCGAACCTTTCTCAACATGGTTCGAGCTATGTTGAAAGAGAAGAATATGCCAAAGAAATATTGGGCAGAGGCGGTGCAGTGCGCAGTCTATGTGCAAAATAGATGCCCACACGCAAAGCTAGGCGAGAAGACACCGCAGGAGCTTTGGAGTGGTAAAAAGCCGAGTGTTTCTCATCTGAAGGTATTTGGTAGCATTGCCTATGGACAAGTGCCGAGTCAGCACAGAACAAAACTGGACGACAGAAGCAGAAAATACATCTTTATCGGGTACGACGAACATTCTAAAGCTTACAAATTATTTGATCCTGTTAATAATAAAGTTGTGGTGAGTCGAGATGTTCACGTGGAAGAAACAAAGCAATGGTGCTGGAATGACCTGGGCGATGAAGGAACCAGCATGGAGGTGGTTGTGCCTTCAACAACAACATCCATTGAATTTTCAGATGAAGAAATCGAGCCACAGCAGCCCAGGATGAGAAGCTTGCAGGAAATATACGACACTACAGATGAAGTTCATGTTGTGTGTCTTCTGGCCGACATCGAAGATTTGAATTTTGAAAAAGCAGTCCAAAATGAGAAGTGGAGAACAGCTATGGATGAGGAGATCGGGGCAATTGAACGTAACAAAACCTGGGAGCAGACCGATCTACCTGAAGGAGCTCGATCCATTGGAGTAAAATGGGTATATAAAAAGAAGATGAATGCTGAGGGAGAAGTTGAGCGCTATAAAGCTCGACTTGTAGTAAAAGGCTACAAGCAAAAGAAAGGGATCGACTACGATGAAGTGTTCGCTCCTGTCACGAGAATGGAGTCAATCCGACTTCTAATTTCAATAGCTGCTCAGAATCAGTGGCCAATCTCACAAATGGATGTAAAGTCGGCTTTTCTAAATGGAGTGTTAAAAGAAGAGGTGTACATCGAGCAACCTCCTGGATACACAAAAAGGGGAGACGAAAAAAAGGTGCTGAGATTGAAGAAGGCCCTCTACGGGCTGAAGCAGGCCCCTCGTGCATGGAATGAAAGGATTGATGAATATTTCAAGAAAAATGGGTACCAGCAATGCCCATTCGAGCATGCTCTATACATGAAGAAATCAGAGAAAGATATTATGGTAGTCGCTCTCTACGTCGACGATCTTATATTCACTGGGAGCAATGTGAAGTTGATCAGCGAATTCAAGGAAGTAATGAAGAAGGAGTTCGAGATGACAGATTTGGGGCTGATGAAGTACTTTCTCGGGCTAGAGGTGAAGCAGACGGAGGAAGGGATCTTCATATCTCAAGAAAGATATGCACTTGAGGTTCTGAAAAAATTTAAAATGGAGGACTGCAATCCAGTTTCAACTCCAATGGAACCTGGTTCAAAATTCTCAAAAGTTGATAGTGGAGACCGGGCTGATCCAGTAAGATATCGAAGCTTAATCGGGAGTCTGAGATACCTCACAAGCACAAGGCCCGATCTTATGCTGAGTGTTGGGATAATGAGTAGATTTATGGAGGATCCAAGTTATACTCATTGGAAAGGTCTGAAAAGAATTCTGAGGTACATTCGAGGTACCACATCGCTTGGGCTGTTCTATTCAAAATCAGAAAAATATCAACCAGTGGGGTACTCGGACAGCGACTGGTGTGGCGATATTGACGATCGGAAAAGTACGTCAGGTTATGTATTCCTACTTGGGAATACGGCATTTACTTGGCTGTCAAAAAAGCAGCCGATTGTAGCCCTATCAACCTGCGAGGCCGAGTATGTTGCAGCCTCTTTGAGTGTCTGTCATGCAGTTTGGGTTTCAAATCTTCTAAGGTATTTAGGAGTGATCCAAGATGAAGGGACTGTGATCAAAATTGATAACAAATCGGCGATTGAGTTGGCAAAGAATCCGACTGATCACGGAAGGAGCAAGCACATTGATGTTCGATTTCATTTTATCCGTGAACAAGTTAGAGAAGGAAAGGTCAAGTTGGAGTATGTTGAGAGCAGAGCTCAAGCTGCAGACATGTTTACCAAGCCGTTGCCGATCACTCTACTCGAAAATTGCAAAAAGTTGATTGGAATGAGAGACGGGAAGAGCATTTAAGTTTAAGGGGGAGATTTGTTGTGAAACTTAAATTTGAATTTTATTTGTCTTTCAACCTTCCTA
>JAPKLW010011800.1:0-10593 GCA_026898455.1 Plectranthus barbatus | reverse complement strand
GGAGTTCACCCCAGAGGTGAAGGCCTCCATTTGTTGCGCCATCTCTGCTCGGAAGGAGGAAAAGCGCTGGTCCATCCTGGCATCAAAGAGAGCAACCAGTTGCGCAGGCGGATGGACCTCGGAGAGAGGCTCTGCTGACAGCGCCAGAGAAGTAGAGAGCACATCAGATGAGGCCTCAGCCATCTCAGTGTGAGCTCCAGTTGGCCCCTCTACGACTCGCTCTGCAGCGGCTGCTGGTACATCAGCTGCTGCTGACTCCTCAACTTGTACTTCTTCAGCTGGCATCTCAGCTGATTCCACCACTGGCACTGCTGCTTGAGCTGGCTGGACTTCTTCAAAAATGAGTGGGGCTGTGAATTCCACCACTTGCCAGTCCATATGATCAGGGACGAGATCGCCCAAGACAATAGGAACAGAAGGGACGGCAAGGGTCAGCCACAAACCACGCGAGGGATCCTCCGCCACTGGGTGGTCTACCAGCAGAGCGCTGGCAGCCATGTCGAATAGAATCGCATGGTAAGGAGGGATCCTCGGGAGGGTAACCAGCACTTTGAGGCGTCGGAGCGCGTATGTCAGCTGGTACCCCCGACTGGTGACTCGGAACTGGAGGAAGGGTAACTTGATCCTTTTCCGTGGTGGGAGGCCGGAGCTTCCAGTTAGCTGTCTGTAATCAGCGATTTTCTGCAAGCGACGCTTGATTCTCCTTGTAGACAGCTGCTGGGGGCAATCAGGATCTGTTCCCATGAAGGTATTAGCCCACTCCTCCTCCTCTCTCCAGTAGCCAAGACCCAGCCTGGCATAGAGAACCGCCCGCTTCTCCACCGTCAGCAGGCGCTGGCATCTGTCAAAAATTTTCCATCTCAGGAATTCTTGACACAGCTCCGGATCCACTCTCCAGAGTCTACGATAGCTGGCTATCATCTCGTCATTGACGGCATTCTCCACCTCAGCCGTAATGTTTTCAGCATACTCGTAGAGAGTGGAGTTGAAGTATTCTACTGGCTGCAGGGGCAAGCACCAGTCAGAAATTCTGGAGGCGTAAACAGACTGGTGGGGGAGGCCGCTGGTCGGGATTATGTTGAATGCTGATGGCTCAGGCACTCTTGAGTTTTCAAACGCAATATCCCCGCGGTGCTCCCACCGATGTACCCCTGTGATGCGCGACTGGAAGTCGTCCTCATCGATCAGCTGATGCTCTTGGATGCAGAGCATATACGGTCGCCTGTCAGTGCGCGCACGCTTAGCTGGTGGTGTTGAGGATGCTGCTGGTCGCCCAGAAGTTGATGTCGAGGCATCTGTAGATCGGGGGCGACTGGCAGAAACTTGAGCCTTATCTTCAAAATCTGGGAACAAGTCCCTTGGCCTCATCCTCTGCACCATGGAGTGAGATACCACCTCCTCAGCTGGCTCCTGCTCTGGCTCCTCAGCCCTCGGCTCCTCTGCAATCTCCTCTGTATTCTCCTCTGCCTCCTCGGATTCAGAACTGACATCCGAGAAGCTTGCCAGTTTTACCGGGGTGGTCGCCCGCACCTCTACTCCTCCGCTGGCTTCCCCTTGCGCAGCCAGCGGGACTTCTGCAGCTCCTCCACTGGCTTCCCCTTGCGCAGCCAGTGGGATGTCGTCACCTCCACCACCCCCTTGCACGGGTGGAGGGACATCAGCAACTTCCTCTTCCTCCTGGTACTGGTCCACGATAGACATAATGTCTTCGTCAGCACCCATCACCAGCAGGCGTTCAAAGGTTGCTTCGGGTAGGAGCTCGCCTGGTGGTGCTGGTGCTGGGCGGCCGGCACTTGAGATTTCGAGTGCTTTTCCTTTGCCCTTGGCCGCCAGACTCATCTGCTCAGCTAGCTCTGCCTGGCGCCTGGCCTCATGCTCAGCCTGCACCTTTGCATAGGCTTCATCGCGGGCTGCCAGCTCAGCCTCTAGCTTCCGCTGGTCGGCCAAGGCCTTTAGCCTTGCCTGGGCTTGCTTCTTCCTGACTATGGAGGCTTGCTGCTCCTTCTTCGCCTGCTCCACCACCCGCTGAGCTCTGGTTTGGACCCTCTTCCTCCTCCGGGTCATCCTCTCCAGCGTCTCTTCCTCAGTCAGTCCCAAAACGGACTTCTTGACTGGGATGGAGATCTTCCCAGACTCGGGGTCATATGCCACAGCTGATGGTGGCTGCTGGTGCTGGGAAGTCTTGGGCTTCTTGTGGGTAGGCTTCTTGGTGACTGGTACAAGTTGTACGTCTCGTGGGTGAATACCAGTCGCCTCAGCCACCGCGCCTTCCATGGTCTCGAAAAGAGACTCCGTCTCCAGCTTCCTCTTCAGCTCTGCCCTTGCCTCTGCTGTCAGCGGGAGAGCCACAGCTGGCACCTGTTCCCCCTTATCCTCCTCTTCTTCCTCCGAAACAACCGTGGCTGGGTCGACTGCTGTCTTTCCCTTCAGCCTCCGCGGCTTATGGTAGTCAGGGCGGGGCAGCTTTGCCTGCTCCTTGGTGGGCGGAATGAAATCCGAACTCACCAGTTGCTCCCCCTGGTCCACTCCATCTCCAATCTCCATCTCCAAAATATGGCTGATCCGCAGCCCAAAGGATACGGAGTGAGTGAACGTCCCATCAATTGGAATGTTGATGTTGCGATCAACATTCTCCAGCAGTCTCCCGAAAAAGAACTCGGCCCAGTTCCCTTCCACTCCATCCACCAGCGCGCACATCACGGAGAATTTGCGCAGGCTCAACTCAGCATATGAGCCAACTTTGCACTGCAGCATCCTGACGACGATGTCGCACACCATCTGCCACCAGTCGTCCATCTCCGACTTCCGCATTCCAGTGCAAAAACTCGTCACCCCCTCCCTCTTCCACTGAGCCCACCGCCTCCTGAACTCCTCTACATTGTTGTGGAAGTAGGTGGCTATCTCCATTCCCTCGTTCCTCAATCCAAACAAGTCGGCGAGGTATTCGGCGCTGACAGTGATCAGATGGCCGAAGACGGAAGTGGTGAAGGACTTCCTCCCGTCAGCAATCACGGCCCGTGCATAGAACTCCGCCACCATATGCGGATGGAAGGTCTCGGGCCTCGCCGTCAGATATTGTCGAAGGCCTTCCCGGTCGATCATCTCGATCAACTCCGCTCCAAAATTCTTGCGCGCCAGCTTCTCGTTCAGAATTTTTTCTTTCTGAACTTGCGCCGCCCTGATTTGCGCGTTCGAGAGTTGAGCCCTGGTCGCTGGTTTGTTCAACTGAACCAGGCGGGCGAATGGAAGTGTGTAGTCTATATCGTCCATCTGTGTGATGCCAGTGTAAGTCGGCATGTGGGCTTCTGCGACTGGTAGGTCTGGTGAACCAGACGAAGAAGAAGATGTGGATGGTGGGTTGACATCTGGTTGTCGGGAAGATGAAGCCATAATTTCAGAAGAAATCTTAAGGAAAGCTTGAGAGAGTAGGGTTTCTGAAATTGAATGATCGTAAAAGGTTTTTCCATCGAAAGGCATCGGGTATTTATACCCAAGTCCATGCAGGATCAGACGATCAAGATTGACGCTCAGCAAGCGGGGATCGACGGTCATCAGCAGGCCCAGTTCCCTGTGCGACGTGCGCGGTCGTGCTGACGTGGGCTACGCCGTGTAGCTGACGTGGCGCTCAGCAATTGGTGGCAACCAAGAGTCGGACTGCGCAGCCACTGTGCACATTAAATGTGGCATTAAATGCCGCATTAAATTCTGAGAGATGTACACGCTACTCGGATTTGAACAATCCCGCCTTTTCTGAGACAGCTGGTATGACTGGTCATCAGTAGCATATACCAGTTGCATACTTCCCCCTAACTGGTTGGCCTCTTCATCAGTTAGCAACTGATACCACTTGCTGATAGTACTTGCTGCTGACAAACTTCCATCAGTTATCAGCTGGCAACTGGAAAGATTGTAAAAATTGAGAGCTTGGGCTCAATTTTATTCCGCATAATCTTCTCTTCAAGAAATCCACTCCTTCATCATCACTTGAAAGTGGGAGCTGGGACCCAATTTCCCTTCAACTGATGATAAGTACTGGTAAAATGAAATGAGAGCTGGGACTCATTTCCTTGTCATTAAGAGATAAATTCTGCCAGTTGGTACCATCTGTCAGTTGGTCGAGAGACACCACTTGTGATCTCGAGATACCACTGGGAGAGAAACAACTAAGAGCTTGGACTTAGTCGTAATCCGCATCCTCCAGAAGATCAAGAACAGAATGAGAGCTGGGACTCAATCTTCCTCATCATTGGGACTCGCATCAATCTCCATAAGGCCAAGTTTGATGCACAGCTCCTTGAATCTAGCTTCTGGCAGGGGTTTGGTGAAGATGTCAGCCAGTTGATCTTCAGTTCTGATATAATCGACGCTGACATCCTTCTTCTCGACATGATCACGTATGAAGTGATGTCGAACATCTATGTGCTTGGTTCTGGAGTGATGAACCGGATTCTTAGTGATGCACATAGCACTGTTGTTGTCGCAATAGATTGGAACACAGCCAGTGTCCACTTCATAATCCTCCAGTTGTTGCTTGATCCAAATAATTTGAGCACAGCAACTGGCAGCGGCAACATATTCAGCCTCAGTGGTAGAAGTAGCAACTGAGTGCTGCTTCTTGCTAAACCAACTGATTAGCTTGTGTCCTAGAAATTGACACGTACCACTGGTACTCTTTCGGTCAATACGGCATCCAGCGAAGTCTGAATCTGAATATCCAATGAGTGTAAGCTCATCATTCCTGGGATACCATATTCCGAGAGATTCAGTCCCCTTCAGATATTTCACTATCCTCTTGGCAGCTTCCATGTGTGACTTCTTCGGATTTGCTTGAAATCTGGCACACACTCCGACTGAATAAGAAATGTCGGGTCTGCTGGTAGTGAGATAGAGAAGTGATCCAATGATTCCTCGGTAAATGGTAGGATCAACTGATTCACCTTGCTCATCAAGAAATATTTGACAACTGGTGCTCATAGGTATTCTGAGGGACTTAGTTTTCTCTGGGCAATATTTCTGAATTAAATCCTTCGTATACTTCCGCTGGCTGATAAAAATTCCATCAGCTGACTGCTGGACCTGGAGTCCGAGAAAGTATGTTAATTTGCCCATCATACTCATCTGAAATGATGTCTGCATCAGTTGAGAAAACTTCTCGCAGAGAGTTATATTCCTTGATCCGAATATGATGTCATCTACATAGATCTGCACCATTAGCATGTCACCACCATCCTTGAGAAGAAAGAGAGTCCTATCAATCTTCCCTTTCCGAAATCCATTGCTGGTGAGAAATTGTGACAGCGTTTCGTACCAAGCCCTGGGCGCCTGTTTCAATCCATACAGGGCCTTTCTCAGCTTGTACACCTTGGTGCCAACTTCAAAGCCTGGAGGTTGCTCGACATATACCTCCTCTTTTAGCTCGCCATTCAGGAAGGCGCTCTTCACGTCCATCTGGAACACTGTGAAGCCGTGATACGCTGCATAAGCAAGGAACAACCGTATCGCCTCCATTCTGGCAACTGGTGCAAAGGTCTCATCGAAATCGATCCCTTCACACTGCCTGTAACCTTTGGCGACTAATCGAGCTTTGTTTCTGACTACAGTGCCAGTTTCATCTCGCTTGTTCTTGAAAACCCACTTGGTGCCAATCACTGACTGATGTGATGGTCTCTCCACCAAGTCCCAAACGTTGTTGCGAGTGAATTCTGCAAGCTCCTCTTGCATGGCATTGATCCAATCGGCAGATTCGAGCGCCACTCCTATGGAAGTAGGTTCCATTTGAGAGATAAAACAACTCAGAAGCGCACTGCCGTGTCGAGTCTTAACTGAACCTTCCGGATCACCGAAAATAGTATCGGATGGGTGATCCCTCAGCCATTTGGGAGGACCTGCGACTGCTGGTGCCGGCTGTGAAATAGGTTCATCTGTCCTAGAAACTGGTGCTTCCACATTTCCACCAGTCGGGGCTGCAACATCAGCTAGTGCTGGACCTTCACCAGTTGGAACAACTTCATCATCATCACCTTCTGACTGGTTGTCTGAACCTCCACCAACGTTGTCAGCATCAGCTGGAACATCCACTCCAGCTGGTCCATCATTGCCTTCTTCTTCAAAAAGGCCAGTAGGGATTCCCCCTAGATTGTTGCTAGGTCCACTCAGGGAGATTGAGTGTAAGGTCTCAGCAAGATCATTTGCATCACCGACCCTCTCGGTTTGCTGATGGGCAACCGAGGGAACTGGTTGTGAGGATGATCCATTCATAGGTCTAGTCGAACCAGTTGGTTGAGCATCGGAAGAATTCCTGCCCAACTGGTCGCTGACATCCTCGACCTCAGGAACATCTTCAGCCAGTTGGCGTAAGGTCCTGCGCACTAAAGTAGCTTCATCAAAAACAACATTGCATGTTATTTCCACAAGTTGGGTAGTCTTGTTAAATATTCTGTAGCCCTTGTGAGAGGGATGTCCATATCCGACAAACACACCCTCATCAGCCTTAGGCGAGAAAGCATTTAACTTCGACTTCCCATTATTATGGATATAACATGGTGAACCGAATGCACGAAGATGAGCTATAGAAGGCTTACGACCAAAATATACTTCTTAGGGAGTTTTCTGGAGTCTGTCGTTGATCCCGCTTCTATTCTGAGTGTAGCAGGCAGTCACCAACGCTTCTCCCCAGAAACTCTGTCCCAAGCCGGACTCAGCCAGCATGGACCGGACCGCTTCTTTCAGCGTCCTGTTCCTACGTTCTGCCAGTCCATTCTGCTGCGGTTGCCTTGGAGTAGATCTCTCATGCTTGATACCGGCTTCCGCGCAAAAATCCATCAGCGGACCGTTGCAAAATTCAGTCCCATTGTCCGAACGAATCCGCTTCACCACTGCTTCTCTCTGTTTCTGAGCTTGGATGATCAGCTCTGGAAGGATGATCTTCACCTCATCCTTGGTTCTGAGAAGCTTTACCCAGGTATAGCGCGAGTAGTCATCGACTACCACCAGCGAATATCGCCTTCCTCCAATGGTTTGCGGCGTTACTGGTCCAAACAGGTCCATATGTAACAGCTCAAGTACCTGACTGGTACTGGGGCAAACAGGTGACTGGCTCTTGAAGGACTTCTTAGTTTGCTTGCCTTGCTGGCATGCCTTGCAAATTCCTTCCTTCTTGAATGAGCCCTTGGGAAGACCATCCACAAGATCATGCTTGGCCAGATAGTTGATCGTTCTGAAGTTCAGATGACTCAACCTTTTGTGCCACAACCAGTTAGCTTCCATAGAACTGGTGGCCATAAAGCATGTATCAGTCTTCCCACTCTGCCAGTCAACGACATAAAGGCCTCCTTTCCTGACACCTCTCAGCTTGGTCTCACCAGAATCTTCATTCTTGATCTGGCACCCAGACTTGTCAAACACAATGGTATAACCATTGTCGCACAGCTGACTGATGCTCAGGAGGTTGTGCTTCAGGTTGGTAACAAGGGATACGTTCACAATTCGGACATCATCTTTTTCTATGCATCCCTTGCTGATAACTCTGCCCTTGGAGTTATCACCAAAGATAACAGGAGGTCCTCTGATCTTGGTGAGCTCTGAGAACAGGAACTCCTCACCAGTCATATGAGCGGAGCAACCACTATCAATGATCCACTCGCTCGACCTCTGAAGCTGACTTGCATGACCTAGTTCCTGCAAGAAAAATAGAATCATTTAGGTCCCCGATCATCAGCGGGTCCTGCAGGGTTAGATCTCTGGATCATTCCTTTCGGAATCCAGACTTGTGTGATCTTCAGCTTGGTGTTACCCTTGCTGACATCACCTGTGGCCTTTCCCTTCCTTCTAAAATAATGCATGGTTTTGGAAGGTGTGGCTGTGTGTGCAGATCCTCTGGAGGTATTCTTCCTCCAAGAGTGTCGGAAATTTCTTTCCGACTGATCGTGTTGCCTTGGTGGTCTCTGAAATTGAGGGCCACGATGATTAGCCTTCCTAGCCCTTGAGAAAAGGTTTTGATTGGGCTCAGGCCTCCGATAGGTGTTCCTCCTATCGGGAAATATCCTTCTCTCAGTATTCTGCTGAGATTTGGATCCCTTGTAAGCATGCTGGCAACTGGCATACTTGTAAGGTTGGGCGTGGAATCTCTGGACAGCTGGTGCTGGCTGTCGGATTCCACTGGCAGCTGACGCTGACTTCCTTGCCTTAGAATATTTCGGCTTAGTCTGCGTCTTCGGGTATGCTGGCGTCCTGTCAGCAGAGGATCTTGCCAGTTGAGGATTTTGTCTTGATGACTCACCTATGTATCTGGACTTATGGTTCCTATGCTGATCAGCCATTCGGGACTGACTGGTATTACCAGCTGGTGCTGATGCATTTACCAGTTTGCCCTTACCCTTATGAGTACTGATTTGTTCGGGTTGATTTATGCTCAAATCTTTTGTAAATCCCAACCCGGACTTATCAGAGGGCTTTCTCCAATGACTTAGAGCTGCTTCTAAGTCTTTTGAGCCTTTATTTAGAAAATTTATTCTATTTTCTTGCTCCAGAACGAGATTGTGAAAATTATCTCGCTCAGTTTTTGCAATTTGAAATTCTTGGAGCAGCTCAAAATGAGTCTTTTTCAGAGTGGCTAGCTCTTCACTGACTGACCTCGATTTTTCAATCTCCTTGGTCAAAATAGCATTTTCAGCTTTCAGTGAAGCATTTTCCCCAGCCAAGACATTTTTCATTTCATAAAATTTTAAAAATTCATGCTGAAGAACATCTAAAGTGACGTCTTCTGAGTCGGAGCAATGCGACTCAGAATCGTCTATGATTTGTACTGGCATGATATGCAATTGAGGAACTGATTGTACCTCATTATCAGCAGCAAGTGCCAGTTCTTCCTCATTGTCAGCATTTTCTTCAGCTAGCTCTTCTCCGAGAGCTGCCATAAATGCCAGGAGAGCTTCTTCTTCTGACTCTCCATCTGACTCAAACTCCCCATCATCATGATCGGGTATGTCAGGCACCTCCGTCCTGGTCAGCATGGCTTTGGCAACAGCCTTGGAAGCACGCTCTTCAAAGAGCTTCTTCAGCCTTTCCCTCTCAGTTTTGTCCACCTGTGGACATTCAAACTTTAAATGATCAGGGGATTGGCACTGATAGCAAGCGCGAGGAGCTCTTTTGACGAATTTTCCGTCAGTTGAGCCAGCAGAAACTCCCTGTTTTGACTTGGCTTTTTCCAGAAGGACAGCCAGTCTCTTCATCTGCTGCTCAAGTTCTGCGACTGAGCTCTCGCCTCCTTTGGAATGAGATCCCGATGCGGACTGGATCTCCTTCGGCTGGTTGAGCTGGGCAGCAGGTCTGTCAGCATGGAGGGGCTTCTTGTGCTTCCATTTGAAGTCCTTTTTGACGAAGTACGCCTCGTTCTGAGCTTTAATGCTGGAAGACTCAACATTCCTGATGGCCTCATTCTTGTTCACCATCTGGATGTCCCACTCGTGTGGCTGCAACTGAGCAAACAACTCCTTGGGAGTCATCTTGGACAGGTCCTTTTCCTTCAGAGCTGTCGTCTTCACGAACCAATCTTCTTTAGGCATCTTGGACAGGATCTTCGAGTTAAGATCAGCATTGTCGTACTCTCTGCCCAGAGACTTCAGCTCGCTGACAATGGCGTTGAATCTCGCCTCCATCTCCTTGATGGTTTCTCCAGTCAGCATCTGGAAGGACTCATATTTGTCCACTGCAACCTGCAATTTGTTGCGTTTCATTTGGTCAGTTTCTTGACATAGACTATCAAGATAATCCCATACTCCCTTGGCATTTTTAAACTGTAGTGCATCCTCCATCAGTGACTCTGGAAGGGATGCAAGGATTAGCTCGTGGGCAATGGAATCCAGCTGATTCCGCTTTCTGTCTTCTGCGTTCCATTCCTCTTGGGGCTTTGGAACTTCAGCTGCTGGGCGATCTCCTAGCTGATGCTGGATCTTTGTGATCTCGATCGGCCCTTTTTCCAGTACATCTTTCATGTCTGGATGGATACTCTTCAGAGAGATGAGTGTCCTCTTCTGCCATATGGAGTGCTTCTCCGGCTTGTAGTCGAGTAGCTTTGGAATGTTCATCTTCGGATACCTGAGCTAAACAGACAGACAAACAAAAAGAGAGCGCAAGGAAACGCGGATCACGGTCCTAAGCGACTCAGATACGAACGGTCTGTAAGAACCTGGCTCTGATACCACTTGTTGGTCCCGGTTTATCAGGGTATAACTTGGCAGCGGAAAATGTGTTTAGTCGTTTCTTGCACTCTGCTGGTTACTCAGCTGACTGGGACCTTGTCAGCTGGTAAATCAACTGGCACTATGCGTACTCAGCTGACTGGCGACTGGCTGGTCAGCTGGTAGCTCAAGACTTAGAATATTTTAGGCCTTGTTTGCACAGTTATATCAGTTTTCAGATATACACCAGCACTTGGGTGCTGGGTTTTAAATCAGTATGAAATGCAGAAAAGCTGATAATAGACAAAGGATTTATAGTGGTTCGATCAACTGATCTACGTCCACTCTCCAGTCGTAGCACTGGAAATTTCACTATAAGAGCAATCAGGTACAAAGTTCCTACGATCTATCTCCA
>JAPKLW010011799.1:0-10593 GCA_026898455.1 Plectranthus barbatus | reverse complement strand
GTCATGGTTGAGTAGGTAGGTTTTTCTGAGGATTTTGAGAGGTTTTTTTTTACAGAGATGGGGGTGAGGGATTTTCTGAAAAAAAATTGTAGGGATTTGAAATCTGATTATGGTGTAGAGGATTTCGGAGTACGAGAAGAATTCGACGACGAGGATTAAATTCACTTTGATTTCAATCAACGGTTGGGGTTGAGAGTCAGATCGTGGGTATATCCACGTCCTTCGGAGCTCGAGTGCGGATGACGTGGCACTGCCCAATTTGTCGTCGTCGTCTGGACGTATTTAATGTTTCTCCGAGTGAAAAAGCAACGTCTTACGTCCGATTTGAAGTCTTCAGCAGCCAATATTAATAAACTCAAGCAGAAGCTACCACGTATTTCTTGATATCATCATAGTAGCCTCCGGCATTGCTTTTCATGCATGATCATAATCTCTTCCGATTTGACCCTTTCATTAATGAATTACCTTACTCCACTTAGCGACTCTTCGACTTCAGAAATGAACAGTAACAATAGTTGTCGTTATAAATCGCAAAGGCAAGCGATTCATTTGATATCATCGTCTTCTCCTTCTTTCCAATTTCACTAATACGAAGATATGGAACAGACTTAACCTCTTTTCGTTCCGTGCCACAGAATCCTCTGTGATTCTGGTCTGTATGAAGAATACGAAGCAGAGTGCCACATAGCAGAATGGATCATGTCCAGTCTTCATGCGTGTGGTTTGGCTAGGTTCATCTCTTTGACGCCTCATGCGTTTCATAGAGAACATCTTCAGTTCTTCGTCCGACAAAGTCAGCCCATTGGAGACTCCATTGTAGGTGTCTTCAGGAACCAGTTGGTGAGATGGACCGTGGACATTTTTGCTTCGGAGTTCGGCTTACGGAGGGGTCCAATGTCTGTGATGGAGTATCGCAGTAATGAAATCGCTCCAGAATGGTCTTCATGGATGAGATGGAGGCGTTCTTCTGATCTGGAGTTCTCGCCTACCCCATCAGCATACGGACTGTAGACTCGTTATCAAGTTCTCTTCGAGTTAGTCTGTGGAATGTTGGTGGGAGAGAATCCGGATGACATGATCTTCTCTCGTGGAGTTTGGAAGGTCATGATGGCGATTGATGACCGGGCAGAAGTTGACTGGGCGGCGTTCATCTTCCAAAGGGTCCGACAGAGTGTTCAGCAGTGCCCTCGACTTTACCTTCCCTATGGAATGCCTTTAAGTTGGCTGCTAGAACAGAGATTCACCGATCTCACCTTAGGTCCCTCGAACCTTCGAGGAATAGACTTTTATCCCTTTGTGCCTTTGTCGCCCTTTGATTGAATCCTCTGTTGTAATTGTTTTTGATGATGTATATAAGATGATATCGATAATTTAGACAAACTCATATAACTGCATTCACTATCGATCATCTACTTGATAGTTGCCTCGATAATCAACTGTGTAGTAGAACTGCTGATTATGTTTCTGCTAAGATCATAGCAGATCGATGATTGGTAGCAAAGATAGATGTTTTGCTGAAAGCGTAGCAGATACCGCTTTAGAAAGTATTTAGCAGATCTTTCGTTATCTAGCAGAGTATCCATCATTTAGTAGAGTAGTTAGCAGAGCATCCATCGTCTAGCATAGACCTTAGTCTTTAGCAGAGATCTCATTTGCTAGTAGAGGCCTTGTCTCAAGCAGAGAC
Organism: Plectranthus barbatus; assembly: GCA_026898455.1. Taxonomy (NCBI): domain Eukaryota; kingdom Viridiplantae; phylum Streptophyta; class Magnoliopsida; order Lamiales; family Lamiaceae; genus Plectranthus; species Plectranthus barbatus. The sequence continues at coordinate 8,909 of JAPKLW010011799.1, read as the reverse complement.
TTCAACTCTAGCAGAGATCTCATTTGCTAGCTGATGCCTTATCTCTAGCAGAGACTTCATCTCTAGCAGAAATCGCATTCGCTAGCAGATGCCTTTTCTCTAGCAGAGATTTCATCTCTAGCAGATGGAACGATGATTTTCAGAGTATATTTCTCCAAGCCTCGATTGCGTATTCCAAGAATCATTTTAACCAATCTGTCGTGGCGTCTGCCTATTCGTCGAGTGACAGATGTTTAATAACTCTGGTAATTTGAATCTGGTTGATTCTGACGAGAGGAATTAAGATTTTCCCTTTATAAATTCCCTGATTGTGAGTATCCTTGTTGCCACAACAACCCTTTGCCGAAATACAATCTTTCAAAAAATGGATTCACCAGGTCAATCTCTTGAATTGCGCAGAAACCAGATCCTTCATGAGGCTGGTTTGAACTCTCTGTATGATAACAATCCAAGGGTGGCAGAGATCGTCATGTTGAAGTTAAATCGCAGTGGGTTGACTCAATTCGTCACTGCTACTCCAAGATGTTTTCAAGGTGATGTTCTTCGAGAATTCATCGACAACTGTTCTGTGGAGGGAGATGGCATTTATGGTTCCTTCGGAGGCAAACTCATTTATTGGTCACCGGACGTCTTTTCTCGTCGATTCGGCCTTCCCAGAGGTCCTGGGTCTGTCTTTGATCACCGTGTGACTGATATTGCCCCTGAATGGTCCTCGTGGCAGAGATGGAGATGAACGCCTTCGTCTGAATTTTCTCTGTCTGTTTCAGCATACGATCTGCGCACTCCTTATTGGGTGCTCTTCCGTGTAGCTAATAATATGTTGATGGGAGAGAACTATGACGACACGTTCTTCTCAAAGGAAACATGGCAGCTCATGATGTCTATTGACGATGGAGCCGAGATAGACTGGGCGAAATACATCTACAATAGCGTTCGAGACTGCGTCGAATATTATCCGGCCGTGCCTCTGCTCAATGGAATGCAACTTAGTTGACTGCTAGAGCAGAGTTTTCCTCATATAGCAGAAGGGCCAACAAATCTTGTGAATGCGGACTTCTTCCCGTTTAGGCCTTCCACCTAGAATAGTGAATATGCTGTTGTTTTCAATTTTCCTCTGTTTCTTGTAATGACATCTTGTTGATGAAGGAAAAGATGTATGAAAACTGTACAACTATCTTTTGTTATCTGGCATGTGTTGTCCAGGTCTTCAACCACTTTCTGTTCAGCATTCTCAATATTAGCAGATAAATATGATGAATATTCCTCTGTAGATGTAATCATCTTCAAAAAATGTTTAACAACATCTTCAAGAAATCCAAGAAATAGAGATATAATAACATCTCATTCGATACTCTGTCTCTGCTGTGCTTGCATCAATATCTGAAGTAGTCCACGATTTTCGACACAATATCATCAAGTGCCATCATTTAAGACGGTAGATTTCTGTCTTAATCAAAGGATTTGGGATATCATTTGGTGTCTTCTTTAAGCATTTGTTGAAAAGAACACCATGGTACTCAGGTAGGTCGACTTGCCATAAGTAGCCTTATTAAGACATGTGGCGTTTCCCCCTTTGTCGAGACTCCTCGACTTCTGCTCTTCTGATTTCTGAATTCATTTGATGAGACATGTTTGGGAGAGTGTTCCCACTATGGATAGAGCCATGATCTTGCTATAAATATCATCGCCCGTGTCTTCTTGAACTTCATCTTCTCCACTCCATTTAGCATAGCATATTCTTCTCTACTTATCTCAAAATGCATCATATTACCATTGCACCCAGTGATCTGCCTGTAACTCGCAACCAGATTCTTCATGAATCAGGGTTGTATTTTGAGTATGGTAACAACTGTCGTGTAGCTAATTTTGTTATGGGAGCTCTCCTTGAGAGTTGTCTAACCCACTTTCTGACAACTATGCCAACCCGTTATCAGAAACGAGCTCTTCAAACCTTTATCTTCAGGTGTAAGACCGATGATGATGCCATTTGGGGTTGCTTTGACGATCAGGTGGTGTGTTGGACTCCGGCTTTTTTCTCACAAAAGTTTGGCCTTCCTCGGGGTCCTACTCGCGTCATAGATGTCTATCACCATTTGACTGCTCCAGAGTTCGGCTACTGGAATAAGTGGAGGCAGTCCGATGACTATGACTTTTCACCAACTCCTTCATGTCTGGGGCTGAAGGAAGAGTATAGAGTCATCTTTGACATAGTTAGCAACGTCACTTTTGGCGTCCCGGCTGACAACTATGTGTTCAACCCAAGGATTTGGAGGGCCATGATGGCCATTGATTCTGAGATGAAGGGCGTTGATTGGGCGGAGTTCTTCTTTGATGGAGTGAAGAGATGCATCGATCTCTTTCCTCAGTGTCCTCTGCCGACTGCCATGCAGCTAAGTTGGTTGCTTGAGCAGTCATTCCCTCATCTTGTCTCTGAGGGCATCCCTTTGATGGGTTTTGACTTCTATCCCTTGAGGGCTCACTTCCCTAACTGTGGTTGAAGAATGCTCTGGGCTCTCCTCCTTTTGGCCTTCATATGACTCCTTGTTAGATTTGTAAACAAATATGTTGTAGTTGATAAGATTTCTGCTATTGCCTTGTAATCTTTTGAAGTCTGTTGTCTTTCTGAAGAGTGAATATGCTAACTTTGGATTCCTTCTTATTTTCATGACATTGTTCAGTCTTTCGTAGTGTAATAATGTCAAGATATCTTCAACGAATCGAACAAATAGCAACCAGAATATAATAATTATCAACCAACTTTCAGGAATATCCTCAAAGAAAGAATGAGAGCTAGGACTCATTCATCCACGTCTGCATCTAATTCCATTAATCCCAGTTTCAAGCATAACTCTTTAAATCTGGTTTCTGGAAGTGGCTTTGTAAAAATGTCTGCTATCTGATCATCGGTGCATATATAGCAAACATCGATGTCTCTCTTCTCCTGATGATCTCGTATGAAGTGATGACGGATGTCGATATGCTTGGTCCAAGAGTGATGAACAGGATTCTTTGTGATGCACATGGCACTGTTGTTATCGCAGTAGATGGGTACACATTCGGGAGAAATCCCGTAATCTTGTAATTGTTGCTTTATCCATGCAACAACTAGCAGCAGCTACATACTCTGCTTCAGTGGTGGAGATAGCAACAGAGTGCTGCTTTTTGCTGAACCAGCTAATGAGCTTGTGTCCCAAAAATTGACATGTGCCGCTTGTGCTTTTCCTGTCGATCTTACATCCTCCAAAATCAGAATCTGAATATCCACTCAGACCTAGACTGTCTTCTCTTGGATACCAAATTCCTAATCCTTCTGTACACTTCAGATAGCGAACAATTCTCTTGGCAGTGTCAAAATGGGCCTTCTTAGGCTTGGCTTGATACCTAGCACATAATCCCACGGCATATGAGATATCTGGTCTGCTAGCGGTGAGATAGAGTAGTGAACCTATGATCCCTCTGTAAAGAGTAGGATTCACATCATCTCCTTCTTTTTCAAGAGCAGCAATGCAAGTTGTGCTGATAGGTATGCGCAAGCTCTTGGTCTTCTCCGGACAATATTTAGTGATTAAGTCCCGAGCATACTTCTTCTGATGGATGAATATTCCTTCTTTGGATTGATGAACTTGTAGTCCAAGAAAATAGGACATCTTCCCCATCATACTCATTTGGAAATGGCTAGTCATGAGATCAGAGAACCTATCACGTCGATCTTAAATCTTTGATCCAAAGATTATGTCGTCAACATATATTTGAACTAGCAGAATGATGTCTCCATCTTTAATATGAAAGAGAGTCTGATCTATCCTCCCTTTCTGAAATCCATTATTCAATAGAAACTTGGACAGGGTTCCATACCAGGCTCGTGGTGCCTGCTTCAGACCATATAGTGCCTTCTTGAGCCTGTAGACTTGATTACCTTGCTCAAATCCCGGAGGCTGCTCGACATAAACTTCCTCCTTGAGCTCGCCATTAAGGAAGGCGCTCTTCACGTCCATCTGCATCACATCAAACTCATGGTATGCAGCATATGCCAAGAATAAGCGGATAGCCTCTAGTCTTGCTACTGGGGCGAAGGTTTCATCATAATCTATTCCTTCACATTGTCTATACCCTTTGGCTACAAGACGGGCCTTGTTCCTTACTACGGCACCTGATTCATCTTTCTTGTTTTTGAACACCCACTTAGTGCCTATAACACTTTGATGTTCTGGTCTGTCGACTAGTTCCCACACATTGTTGCGTGTGAACTCTGCAAGCTCCTCTTGCATGGCATTCACCCAATCTGCATCTAGTAGTGCTTCTTCTACTTTCTTGGGTTCTTCGTTAGATATGTAACATGCTAACATGGCATTGCCGTTCTCTTGTCTGGTTAGGATAGGGTCATTTATGCTTCCAAGAACACTGTCTAAAGGATGCGCACATAGCCATGATGGTCTGATACGTCCTGGGATTTCAGCATCTGGTTCTCCTTCTTGATGAGTATTATTTTGATTAGCTTCTACTGCATTCTCCTGGGGTTCAGCAACTGGGACAACTGGTACTCCTTCTTCATTTGCTTCTGGATCTTCATGAACAGGATCGGTATGAACAGGTATGTCAACAGTTTGAGCTCCAGCAGCAGGTTCCTCCAGGATTGGATTCTCAGCATCTCCTTTGCTAAGATCTTCAGTAGATTCTTCATCCTCTCGATCGTCAAGTGCGCCAGCAACATCTAAATTCTCATTTAGATATATAGAGGATGGGGCCTCAGCATGATCATTAGCATCACTGGCCTGGTCAGCAGTCTGGTCACCTGCTGAGTGCGATGCCTTTGGGGTGACATCAGTCTTAGACCTAATCGGATCAATACTCATATTTTCGAAAGAATTCTGTAGAGATTGATCATAGAGATCATTGGTCTCATGATTGTCATCCTTATCATCCTTGTTAGACCTGCGCACTAAAGTAGACTCATCAAAAATAACATTGCATGTTATCTCCACAAGTCGAGTTGTCTTGTTTAACACTCTATAACCTTTGTGAGAAGGGTATCCATATCCTAGGAAAACACCTTCATCAGACTTAGGTGAAAAAGTGTTAAGTCTAGACTTCCCATTGTTATGGATATAACATGTTGAACCGAAAGCACGGAAGTGTTTAATAGAAGGCTTACGACCATTATACACTTCATAAGGAGTTTTGTTAAATCTGCCATTAACTGCACTTCTGTTTTGAGTGTAGCATGCAGTCATGATGGCTTCTCCCCAATACTTTCCACTGAGTCCAGAATCAGCAAGCATAGACCGCGCTGCTTCCTTCAATGTTATGTTTCTTCGTTCTGCTAACCCATTCTGCTGTGGGGTTCTAGCAGTGGACCTCTCATGATGAATTCCAGCCTCCGCACAGAAATCCATTAGAATTCCATTACAAAATTTAGTCCCATTATCAGATCTAATCCTCTTAACTGTAAACTCTTTGTTGTTCTGCTCTTTGAGGATCAGCTCAGGTAGCAGGGTTTTTACTTCGTCTTTAGTCATTAATAGTTGAACCCACGTATACCTGGAGAAGTCGTCAACAACCACAAGTGTATATATTTTCTTATTGACTGTGGGTGGTGTGACAGGACCAAATAGATCCATGTGTAGGAGTTCAAGAATTCTCCATGAGGTATCCTTTTCTGGATTTGATTTGAAGGATGCCTTTGTTTGTTTGCTTTGTTGACACGCTTTGCACACTCCTTCCTTTTGGAAAGCTTCAGCGGGCAGTCCTTCGACCAGCTTGTGTTTGGCTAGATGATTGATAGTCTTGAAGTTCAAGTGATTTAATCTTTTATGCCATAGCCAATTTGTTTCCTCTTTGTTAAATGCCATGAAGCATGAGTCCTGTTGGCCACTTTGCCAATCAACCACATATAGGCCTCCCTTGCGGATGCCTCTAAGCTTTACTTCACCTGTAACCTTATCAACAATATCACAGCCAGAGTTAATGAAATAAACATTATATCCATTCTCAAATAGTTGGCTGATGCTCATTAAGTTATGTTTAAGGTTTGAAACGAGAGCAGCATTAACAATTCTGATTCCATCTTGTTCTACACATCCTCTTCCAATGACTCTTCCTCTGCTGTTATCACCAAAAATAACTGAGGAACCATAGATGCTTTGTAAATCTGAGAATAAGTCTGCTCTTCCAGTCATGTGTCCTGAGCAGCCGCTATCAAGAATCCATTCATCTGGAGTTCTTGACTGCTTGACTCGTAGATCCTGTTTCTGCAAGACAATTAAGCGAAAGATTTAGGTACCCGTTTAGTCTCGGAACTGCAGGATTAGCAAGTGTCATTGTTCCTTTTGGAACCCACATCCGAGTTATTTTCAAAATTTTCTTCTTGTCATCACTCTTTGTACCTTTCTCAACCTTAGGATAAGTAAATCTTGCATGCTTAGATTGAGGATGAGTTGTGGTAGTGTGTTGTGCCTTCATTGTCCTTTTGAGAAAGTTTGTTTTGGACTTAGGCCTTACATAGGTGTTCTGCCTATGTGGTGTAAATGCATTGTATGAGGGCTTTACAACATTATAATAAACATTTTTGTTTTTCTGAAATGAAGAGTTTGCTGTCCTAGCAGTAGATACATATTGCTCGGCATTCCTTCTAGACTCTGCTGTTCTTGGTTGCGAAGCATATATTCTCGTGTTCTGCTTGAATTTATCATTCCTCTGTTGAGGTATCATAGCAGACACTCGAGTATTCTGCTGAGGTATAGCGTACCTCTGCTGTGCTTCCCTAGCATATATTCTAGGATTCTGCTGGGATATATCGTACCTCTGCTGAGGTTCCCTAGCAGATGTCCTAGCATTCTGCTGAGGTTTCACAGATTCGCTAATGAGTGTTTCAGCAGATTCCATTTCTTTCAGTTTTTCTCCAAGGATGAATTTTCCAGCAGAAACAAACTGAGTAGTCTTCCGCTTAGAAGATCCTCCTTTATCATAGCGATCATAACCAACACCAGCTCTATCATTGTGGTGCTTTTGTTGATTAATTGCAGCATTCAAAATAGCTTGACTAGTCGTGTAAGTACAAATGCAATTTTCTTTTGGTTTATTTTTCAGCAACATGTTTTCTTTCTCAAGAATTTTGAAATTTTCAGAAAGTATTGAAAATTCGGCTTTCATTTTTGTAAGTTCCTCACTTGCAGACCTTAGTCTTTCGACTTCCTCGGTCAAATTTGAAACTTTTAACTTCAGTGAGGTGTTTTCACCCACAATGACATTTTTAATTTCGTACATTTTAGAGAATTCTTCACTTAGCTTCGTGAGATAGTCTTCCTCTGAATCTAAAGTGAGATTCTCGCAATCATCAAAGGTTACAAATCTAGGGATGTTTACTGAAATTACCTCGTTGTTCTCGGCTGCTAGAGCCGTTTCAGCATTCTGATCAGCATCTGCATCAGCAAATTGATCCTCCACGATGTCTGCCATCAGAACTAGCATGGCTTCTTCATCCTCTTCTTCTGAGGATAGATAATATTCCTCATCATTTTCAGGAATGTCCTGAGTTTCTGTCCTGGTTAGGAGCGCTCTTTTGACTGCATTGCCTGCACGTCTTTCAAATCTTTGTTTCAGCCGCTCCCTTTCTTCTCTGCTGACTTTCGGACAGTCATGTTTCAAGTGGTCTGGAGATCCACACTCAAAACAGGTCCTAGGCTTTCGCTCTGCTGAGCGGGCATGAGAAGGTGACTGCTGAGTCTCATTTGCTTCCTTTTCACCTTTAGCCTCCATCAGCATCTTCTGAAGTTTCTTCATCTGTTCTTCTAGTTCACTGATCTTAAGATCAGTAGGCTGAGAGCCAGAGGTTGTAGCAACCTCCTTTGATTGGGTTATAGAAGCAGATCTTTCTTGATTGTAAAATGGTTTCTTTTGTTTAAACTTATTAAAATCCTTTTTGACAAAATAAGCTAAATCATCTGAGCTAGCAGCGGATTGTACTACTGCAGCTTCATTCTTCTTTGACTGTTGTATTATAAATTCATGAGATTTTAACTGAGCAAATACCTCGGATGTTGACATTTTGTTGAGATCTTTCTCACTTAGACTAGTCATTTTAACAAACCAGTCATCTCTGGGGTATAGTTTAGAGATAATCTTGTGATTCATTTCTCCATTCTCATATTTCTTACCAAGGTTATTCAGCTCTCCAATGATGGTATTAAATCGTTCCTCCATGGCCATTATGGATTCACCTGCATTCATAGAGAAAGATTCATATTTATCAACAGCTACCTGCAGTTTATTGCGTTTCATCTGGTCTGTCTCCTGGGAGGACTCGCAGACATACTGCCACATCTCTTTAGCTGTATCAAACTCTAAGGCCTTTTGTGCCATCAGCTTGGGTAGAGAGTCAAGGATTAACTTCTTTGAACATGCTCCAGCTGAGCTCTTTTCTTGTCTTCACTTGTGTATTCCTCAAAAGGTTTTGCAACCATCTGGGGTCTTGGTGGCCTTGGGGGTCTAGGTTGATCTCCTTCATCAGCTCCTTCAACAGGTTCGGGTACAGGTCCTATAAAAGTGTTAGCTTTCATAATCTTAATGGGACCTCTTTCAAGTACCTCAACCATTTCTGGGTGTATGCTCTGAAGCTGTATTAAGGCCATCTTTTTCCATGTTGTGAAGTTCTCCCTGCTGTACTTTCCAAGAGAGTGATTCAGCATCTTGTTTCCTGAGCTAAACAGGTGAAACACAGATAAACAGGTAAAACTGCAAGGAAAATGCGGATCTGGTCTTAAGCGACTCAGAAGCAGTCGGTTTTTCAACCTCCTGCTCTGATACCACTTGTTGGTCCCTGAATATCAGAGTCTTCGTGTTGATAACTTAACACGAAATGCAGCGGAATAATTTTAAGTCTTTTGCACTTATCGTTGTTAGCAAATGTTTCT
>JAPKLW010011798.1:0-10594 GCA_026898455.1 Plectranthus barbatus | reverse complement strand
AAGTCTCGTTCCCGATGTGCCTCAATTCTCTTATTTAAGTCTTGTTTACAAATCGGGGCGTGACACATCTATTGATCCTTATAAGCTCAAATGTATAAATAAAAATTATTTAGAGCATAAAATGATATTTGAAAAAAAAGAGAGAAAGTTTGTAAAAAAAATGAATAAAAGTCCGAGCTATACTATTATAACAAGTCTGCGTAGGTAGCCCGCAGCTAAAAGAGAGGACAGTCTGTTGGCTAAATTGTTGGTGCATAAGAGCATAAACAGTAATGTATGACATAGTTCCACATGTTGCCTAAATTACACTCCCTCCGTCCCCGATTGATAAATTTCTTTTTGGCACTGGAGTTAAAGATATGAGTGTAATTGGAACTAATATGTTATTGCAATTTAGGTGGGACGCCTGGTAAGCCGAAGTGAATAATAATTAATAAAATAAATTAACATAATAATAATAATAATAATAATAATAATAATAATAATGATCTTAGCCCAAAGTAATGCCCAACCCAAAATAATATGAGTAGCCCAATATGAATAATTCAAATGTCCTGCCTAGTCTAAGCCCACGAAACTATATAAAAAAATTGAAACAACAAACACACTTAAGCCCAAAATATAACCCACCCAATATATAAATAAGAAAATTACCCCATTTAGATTATTCCTATTCATAACCATAAAATATTAATTTTTCTTATGCTACACCACTCCATTTAATTTATACTCCTATCAATAACCCCAAACCAACTTAAATTATATTTTCTTTTTATTTAGTTTTCAATATATACTATCAATGTTGAGTTTTATTAAATGTAAAATATTCAACAAAAAAATAAAAAAAGTATTTTATATTTATAATTGTAATAAAAATGTATTATGACACACTTAAAACTTTTATTCTGATTAGTTGGAAATTATAAATACTCCATCCATTAGTCCCATATTCGTTTGTCTCAACTTATTATTAGATAAGAAATGTGTGCAGTATTTATGTTGATGTGCAAATATATCAATATTAGATAGAGAAAAAAACTATAAATTTTGATATAATTTTGTCACGCCCCGATTTGATAACATGGAAATATTCAAGGAAATGAGGCACATCGGGTACGAGACTTGCACTCGGGATATCAATTAATAAGAAGAATTCAAGTAAACAAGTGAGAATCATTGCACTTTTCCCAAGTTAAGCAAAAGATATTAAAAGGGTGTCTCCTCAAGAAGGGATCGTAGCTTCTTGAGTGAATCAAATATCAGAGTTTTTTAACAAGTTTGATGATAACAAAAGTCTAATCAAAAGACAAGGAGTTTAGCAGCGGAAAGTTATCAAGGAAGTATGTATATGAAGATACACACTTCCGCATCTAACTATTACAAAAAGAATCTTCAGCTCCACTTCGAATGCTGCCTCGTACTCTTGCTCCAAAAAGCTTATTCTAACCTGCGCATTTTAGAAATAATGCGAGGGGCTAAGTACAAATTGTACTTAGTGAACACATGCCCGAAAACATACATACATATAAGTTTGTCATGCCTTATTAATCGGGTCGCACATGGGGTTTTAAGTTTGAAATCCTCCCATTGCACCAAAACATTTCATGAATGAGCATGCTCCTTTTTACTTTGTTAAACTATCTGCAAATGATTATGTGACTGGGAGGTGGCCACCTACCACAGTCACGATGCTAGTCCGAGTAGGGCATGACCCCTAACATGTCAGCATCATAGTGCACTAACCCATGGTATCTCTTTCACTACCTGGGTACGATCGATAAGACTCGCAATACGCAGAGTCAACATCCACGTTGAATACGTTTGATATTCTTCTCTGAGTGGGGTTCCCCCACTGAGAGGACAGATAGCAAACACAAAACAGTAGGCAATGACAAAGCAGTTTAAAACAAAACATTTCATTTCATGCTTGATATGCTTTGAAAAGAAAACATCATTTTCATGTATTTAATTTGGCCCACTATATAGGGGTAAAAGAAAGCCCACCTTGAGTAGGTGCGGTTACGTGATTGGTTGTTCTAGCAATTGGTCTTCTTCTTTCCTTTTCCTATTGCATAAGGAATACGAGTAAATCCTCAAGGGATAATAGATTTATTTAAATCTAACTTCATCAAAATAGTTCTAGACTCTTAATCGATCTTGGACTTCTCACGTTTGAGCCATCGGATAAGGATATAGAAGAATGATTTTGTCAATTTAGTTTGACGGACAAGGTAGTCAAACATTATTTCAATAGCTCGTGATTCAATATCGAGTATTAATTCAAGAAGCATGAATAATAATTCAATTTGATTGATCAAAACGAATGACTTCGTCAAGTGACAATGCACTTTCAAGAGTTTAAGATTGAAATAAGCTTCATTGTGAATCATCGTACATTGCTTGAGAGTATAAGAACTCATCAAGTTGTTTCAACGAAATAATCGAGGAGGTTATCAATCTTAGATGAAGATCGAATTAAGATTTCAAAGGTTGAGATTTAACAAGTTTGGTTTAACAATAAGTTCAAAGGAAGTTCGAGTTACAAGAGTTTGGTCAAGCAAATTAATTGATTTGAATTGAAAAGGTTCTTGGAGAAGTTATGGAAGATAACATCTCATTGTCGATTGATACAAGGAATATCAAACGAAGTTGGAATTCAAGTAATCGAAGGATGATTTTAGAATTGAGATATGGTTGTATTAATCGATCAATCGAAAGGATATCAAAAGGTATAAATGATAAGTCGAATCGATCGAAGAATGAAAGTTGAAAATTTCAAATTATGTGTCTGTGTCGATCGACATAAGAGGTGTCGATCGACATGGATGTTTGACATACATATGCGTGTCGACCAAAGCATGTGTCGATCGGTTTGGTTTGTGTCGGTCGATATGAAGAAAAGTTGACCGAATCATGAGTGTGTCGACCGACACCAAGTGTGTCGATCGAAATGGCTTGTTATGTTAAGAATGTCGATCGAAATGAAGTGTGTCGATCGATACGAAGGATGGACATCAAAATCTCAAGGAACAACATCTGTGTCGATCGACACAAATTGTGTCGATCGAAATTTTGGCTCTGTTTCGGTCGACACAATCTGTGTCGATCGAAATTTTGGCTCTATTTCGGTTGACACAATCTGTGTCGGTCGAAACAGAGGCTTGAATCCTTCGGCGGAATTTTTGTGTTTTGGCTCAAACGGTTATCCGGACTCGTCCAATCGATTTCTAACAACACCAAATGGTTTCTAAACATACATAATGAGTCTAGACATGATTTAAACTATCAAAACATATTGGAATCGAGATTTAACCATAACATTTCAATATGGGGCAAATATACCAAAAATACTCCAAAATCCACACAACTCGATTCCTACGTCAATATATCGTTTCTAGGCTCATGATATAACATGCTAAACATGCATACGTACTCATAAACTCAATATCAAGCCTAGATCATGACATTTATAACTAGGGCATAAATCATAACATGCTAATATTCAAGAAATAGCTAGAGGGAGGTCCGATCTATACCTCTAGGACGTTCATTGAGCTTCGTGAGCTTGATAACCTTTGATTCCATGATTTCCTTACTTCAAATGAAGCCTTCTATTTATAGAAGGGAGGCGAGGGTAATTTCGGAATTACCGAAAGTCAAAAAGGTTAAAGTGGTTGTCATTCGCTTGTCACATCGGTCACTTCAACATTACCTCACGTCAACTCCACATCTCTTCACGTCCTTGCACGGGAGACTGTAATATTTCGTCTACCCGCGAATATTTATCGATCGATATTATCCCGATACAAAAATGTCGGGTCATCAAAATAAATTATCGAGGTTAATTATTAATTTAATATTTAATTATTCTTCTTGAAATAAGATTGGCAATTAAATAAATGCCCAAAATGATAATTTCCAAATCAAATCAATCACATAGCTTCGAATTAAATTCGATGACAAAATATAAATTTCAGAAATTCGATAAATACATTAAAAATTTTCGAGGGGCGTTAAAAATTTATAATTAATTTTAATTAATCAATGTTCATAATATTAATGAATTACAAAACTATTCAATAAGATGTTGCAAATGACAATATATGATTGGATTACTATCTAGACTTCCAAAAAATCTTAAGTCAACAGCTTTTAACATTTTCAGATCTAAATCATCCCTTTGTTCGAATTAGAGAAGATTGGATCTAAAATAAGAAAAATTCAATGATAGCCGACAAAATGGAAGCTAATATTGGCTATTTTGGCAAGAGAAGTGCTAAGAGAAAGGCTATAAATCTTATTCTTTGAAACGAAAATATGATAAGGATAGAGAGATGATGGGAGAAAATAAAGATGAAAGTACAATAATTATTTTACTAGGTGAAGTGTCTGCCTCTCTATGGTAGGCGTTGGAGAACGTGAAAATTTAGAAGAAAAAAAGATGATAGAAGTGCATGATTCAATTTTCAAAAGCTTACATCACATCTTTCTTTATTAAAAATATATAATAATATCCTCTCAAAAATTATACTACATTTCCTTTTTTCCGTTTGTCCCACAATATTAGTCTACTTTCTTAAAATAGCAAATTCTTTACACTCATCAATAAAATATTCATCTCACTAACTCTCAAATGTGGACAATTTGACCGGGACAGGAGTATGTAATAAAATGACAGGGTCGATATGTGTGGGAAAGCCTTTACATTCTCATGCACAAGTGCAACACACAACATGCACTCTCTAAGACTATCATTTAATAAAATATTTATTTTTATTCCATGTACACCGACACGAAAAGAAAAAGACAATTAGATAAAATATTTTAATGAAAAAATAAAAAAATAAATTATTATATTTTTTATTATAATTGTATAGCTATAATATAATAGAAAAAACAAATAAATTAGTAAATTCTAGAAAAGCATAAAATATAAAATAAATTAATATTGTTTTTACAATTATTAGATTATGGTTAAAATATCTCAATACATATAGTATATTTTGAGCAAGTTGATATAAAATGTGTTTTTGAAAGAATTATCAAATTTTAAATTTATTTCATAAATTTATGTTCAATAATAATAATTTAATTTTGCAAAATTATTAAAAACATTGCATAAATGCAATTATTCAGCAAATTAACTTTAGAATCTTCAAATTGCAAAAATTATTTGAAACAAACGACAAAACAAACATGTAATTTGAATATTAAAATTCTCATTTTGTTATATTAATTTCTAAACTCATATTATTTTCAAGAATTTATACATTTTAATTTAAAATATTTATTTTATTTTACAAGAACCTAACACAAATGTTAGGAGAGTAAATTCATTTTTATTTTGAGTGCGAATAAATAATATATGTGGTGATAATTTATTAGAATTTTTGATAAACAATATGTAATTAGTATTTTTTAAGCTAACTATTATAATATATTTATTATTGAAATCTAGTATAAAATCAAAGACTTTTGGCTTATGAATTGATAGATTATTTTTTTTCATATATTATATAGATTATACAACTTACCACTTAATACTCCCTTTGATTAGTCCCTTGACATTTGGATAGATTGGATAGAGTAAGACTCCCTTTGATAAGTCCTTTGACATTTGGATAGATTGGATAGAGGAAATGAGTATTTTATTAATGAGTGTGGGACGGAGTGAGTATCATTTACACCTCCCATTTAATTAAAATATTATTTTCTCTATTTCAATATAATATGAAACTTAGAAATATTTAAAATTTATAAATGAATAAATCAATTCACTGATAATTCATTTACTTAATATATAAAATCACGAGAATATTTAATTACATTTTTTTTAATGAATTCTTGATAAATCATTTAAAAAATGTTAGAGGTATACACAATTTAATTTATATTTCAAATATAGTGTAAATATTTTTAAATATCCATTTTTATAAAACACATATCAAACCCACTTTTTATAATATAAAGTAAAAATGAGAAACAATAATGAATTTCGAATATTATATTAATTTTCTATTTTTTTCTCCACACTTGATTAAAAAAATAAAATTTAAACTTAAAAAAAATTAGTGTCCATAACCGACCCAGACCCAAAAAATTAATAATTAGATTTATATTCAAAATTGTGTTAATAATTTAAAAAATTAAACATAATGCTTAATTGCTTTATAAATCGTGATTATAAAGCAAAAAACATAATCTGGAAAATGTTTTAATCTGAATTTTTTAGATGAATTATGTAAATTCATTCGCATAAATTAATTTTTATTTAATTTTTAGTACGCTCCCTATATATATGCATTGAGTTTTGAGATGAGAGAGAGAGGTTGCTCTGCCAATTTTTTGCCAATCAGGGGCACTTACCAACTCCAGCAATCTCCTAAAATGGCATTTGATGCCAAAATAGAAAAAAAAATGGCATCTGTTGCCAAAAAAAAAAAAAGTACATGTTTTTTGCCAATTGTATTTCCAATTTGCGAAAATTTGAACAGTTTGAGATGTTGCACTATTCACCAATTGCATTCTTTTTTAAACATTTGTTTTCTTTTCTTTTATTTTTTGTTTTAAGTTATGTAAATATTAATAATTACTTTAAAGTTAAAAATATTAAAATAAACTAAATACATTAATAACCAACAAAATAATAATTTATAGAAAATAGAATACAATACAAATCTAAAAGCACTCATAATATAAAATGGTTATTTTGTGTGAAAATATATTTTATTTATAATTTTATAAAATAATTTATTTAAATTTATTTGTTAATTTTTGATTTGGAATTAAATAATTATAAATATGAAAATAAATGCTAATATATAAATAAAAATATGATATAATAATTTGACTAAGAAAATTAAATAAATAGTAGAAGAATTAAAATAGAATTAATTATAGAGTGAAATATAGAGTTTAGATGAAAAATGAAAACTGAACTGCAAAATAAAATAAAGTGTGCTGCATTTTAGAGTTCCACAAGCTCATTGATTCTTCTAATATTTATTCAATTTTCTTAATCAAATTATTAAATCATATTTTCACTTATATATTAGTATTAATTTTCATATGTTTAATTATCTAATTTAACATTAAAATTTAATAGTTATATTTAAATAAATTATTTTAATGTTTTTACTTTAAAATAATTATTAATATTTAGATAAATATTTAAAATAATGAAAAAATAAACAAATGAATGAAATAAAAATTACAAGAAAAAACAAAAATATAAGATAAAAGTAAAGAAAGAAAGAAGAAAAAAATGCAATTTGGTGAATAGTTCAACCTCGAAAATGGAGGTAAACTATTCATGTTAAAATGAGAATGAAAATGGCAAAATAAGAATGCTGTTGGACTTCATTTTTTTTTAATTTTGACATGATTGTTGGAGATGGAGATGGTAAGCTACTTATTAAAATCAAAATTTTCAACCCTTTTTTTAAATTATTTTTTAGTTTCTTTTTGTTAGTCTTTTCAAATGACTTGCCTCATGAAGTCATATTTTTAATTATAATCTAAGCTCTGACAGTATCCCTCCTATCTGGGTTTATACGCTCTGACAGATCCCCTCGTATCTGGGTTATTACAAAGAATCTATCAGCCCTCGGCTGGTAATAATTGCTCCTTATTCACGCAATTACTCCTTATTCACGCAATTACTCCTTTTTATTAATTAATTATAAATTATATCCCCTCCCATCAAAATTCCCGTTAGCTACCTACAAGGAAGGAGCACAAGGAAGGAGATGCCGATCCGGAAGAAGATAAGATCCTCCGGAGGAAAAAGGTGCTGTGCGACGCGTCACCCCATTTTTAATTTTTATTTTATTTTATTATTACTTTTTAAATTTTGTTTTAAACTAATAACTATCAATTACTATTAGAATTGCATTTAGTTACAACTAATTATTCAAGTTAATATTTTTTTTGTTTTAATTTTTTTAATTTTTTTCTTCTTCCAAATTCTTATTTCTTTTTAAATTTTATTTATTTCATTATGAGTTGAATCCTTAAAAATTATTTGATAGATTTTTATACATAATAAGTATTTTTTAAGCTAAGTACTATAATATATTTATTATTTAAATCTAGTATAAAATAAAAAAAAAGATTTTTTGGCGGTATGAATTGATAGACTATTTTTTTCATATATTATATAGGCGCGAGTCTGACATTTAGACTACCCAACTATAATAAAATATTGATATATTTCATCCACATCACAACTTACAATCTAATACTCCTTCCGTCCCGGCTGAATTGTCCCGGGTTGACCGGGCACAATAACCAAGGAGTGTGAGTGTAAAGTAAGTTGAGTGGAATTAATATCTTATTGTTGAGTGTGAAAAAATTGCCTAATAAGACAATTGAGGTGGGACGGACGAACAATTGAGGCGAGGGAGTATTATTTACTTGACCCCTTTACTGACCCACCTAACTTTTTTATTAAAATATTAATTTTCACTATTTCAATATAATATATAAAATACTTTAAATTCATAAAATTATAATAAATAAATTATTAAGTACTAAGAATTCAGAATTTATTTGTAAAACAAATAAAAATTTATATTTTAAATCTATCTTAAATTAATATTTGTATTAAATAAATCTTAAGCAAAAAGTTTATTTAAAGAATAATTGGTTCAATTAAGATTATACATTTTTTGATTTTAAATTATTTTATGAATCTAAATAAAAAATTTAAGAAATAATAAAGAGGGAAATAAATATCCAATCTTCAAAAAATAATAGATAACTAAAGTAAGAGAAAACAAAACTATGAAAAATGAAAACAAGAGAAGCAATTAAAAAAATATTTAATTGTTACTATTTAATTTTTATTTTTTTTAATTTTATTATTACTTTTTAAATTTTGTTTTAAACTAATAACTATCAATTACTATTAGAACTGCATTTAGTTTCAACTAATTATTCTAGTTAATATTTTTTTGTTTTAATTTTTTTATTTTTTTTCTTCTTCCAAATTCTTATTTCTTTTTAAATTTTATTTATTTCACTATGAGAGTTGAATCCTTAAAAATTATTTGATAGATTTTTATACATAATAAGTATTTTTTTAAACTAACTACTATAATATATTTATTATTTAAATCTAGTATAAAATCAAAAAAAAAAGATTTTTGGCGGTATGAATTGATAGACTATTTTTTTTCATATATTATATAGGTGCGAGTCTGACATTTAGACTACCCAACTATAATAAAATATTGATATCTTTCATCCACATCACAACTTACAATCTAATACTCCCTCCGTCCCGGCTGAATTGTCCCGGATTGACCGGGCACAATAACCAAGGAGTGTGAGTGTAAAGTAAGTTTAGTGGAATTAATATTTTATTGTTGAGTGTGAAAAAATTGTCTAATGGGACAATTGAGGTGGGACGGATGAACAATTGAGGCGAGGGAGTATTATTTACTTGACCCCTTTACTGACCCACCTAACTTTTTTATTAAAATACTAATTTTCACTATTTCAATATAATATATAAAATACTTTAAATACATAAAATTATAATAAATAAATTATTACGTATTAAGAATTCAGAATTTATTTGTAAAACAAATAAAAATTTATATTTTAAATCTATCTTAAATTAATATTTGTATTAAATAAATCTTAAGCAAAAAGTTTATTTAAAGAGTAATTGTAAGATTATACATTTTTTGCTTTTAAATTATTTTATGAATCTAAATAAAAAATTTAAGAAATAATGAAGAGGGAAATAAATATCCAATCTTCAAAAAATAATAGATAACTAAAGTAAGAGAAAACAAAACTATGAAAAACGAAAACAAGAGAAGCAATTAAAAAAAAAATTTGAAACGTGGCAATGTTATATTTAAAGATTTAGTAAGTTGTCAGAGATCGGATGAATGACTTGAGTTGAGAAAGGTTTGTAAGTTTTTTATTTTTAATAATTATTTTATGCCTCGAATTGTGTGGAACCATTTGAAGAGGCACCAATGACTATATTAATTTTTCACTTTAACTATAAATATATTATTGTTTACCATAACTTCATATTCCTAATTTTAATATTATAACCCAAAAATTCAAAAACAATATTTCACTTTAAAATATCATATTATAACTAATAAAATTATATATATAATATTAATAAATATTCAATAACTTAGTTTTTTCATCAATTTTAAAAAATAATATAACTATAATTTATTATGTCTAGTATATAAAATGATAGAAATAAAAAATAATAGGAGTTAACATTAACATGTGTAAAAAATTTAATTTATAAAGCTAACACAACTTAAACGATAAAATAAAAATTTACTTGTATTTTTAAAAAATGGATTTGATAAAATAAAATTTTACTTGTATTTTTAAAAAATGGATTTGATAAGATATAATGATTTTGATGGAAAAGTAACATATGATATTTTCATTTTCTTATATTATTATTATTATAAATGAAACATATATTGAGATAAATATATAATAAACAAATTTAATTACATTTAACTAAATTTACATTCATGCCTAAATATCTTATTTTAAATATATTTCAATCTACAAATATTATTTATAGTTAAAATATCTTAATATT
>JAPKLW010011797.1:0-10594 GCA_026898455.1 Plectranthus barbatus | reverse complement strand
CAATTATGAAAGATGGAATATTATTATTAATAATAATTATTCCCCACCATAATCACTACACTTCAATTATTTTATTTTCAAAGTTCATTTAATCATTCCACTCCACCCCATTATCACCAAAAATTCATTTTATATTTTGGTGGATTAGTTGGTGGATATTCCAAATGGGAACCACATATTTATTCTTTTGGCAATTTTTAATCAAAAGTTATTCCCTTCTTTGCCTATAAATAGGGAGTGTATTTGCATTCATTAATCATCCCATAAGAAGAAAAATATTTGGTGTTTGTTTCTTCTCTCTAAGTTCTTCTTATTCCTTTGTGCATTTTTCTTGCAATTTTTGGTGATCTTTGGGCCAACATAAAACACCTCCAAAACAGCCCCTTTGAAGCTT
Source organism: Plectranthus barbatus (assembly GCA_026898455.1). NCBI lineage: Eukaryota > Viridiplantae > Streptophyta > Magnoliopsida > Lamiales > Lamiaceae > Plectranthus > Plectranthus barbatus. Next base: position 10,200 of record JAPKLW010011797.1, on the reverse strand, counting down.
CAATATCCAACCCTTTCCCCACCTATTGAGCCTCCATTTTTACATAAACCTTATCTCCTCAACCTCCTCTACGCAATGACGTAAGAAGCCCTATGATCGGAGCACATTGATCTCAAGCACGAAGTGGAATCAAGCTTCAAGTAGATGATTTCTACACTCTCTATTACCTCCTTGTTATGAATATGTGATTGCATGTAGGATCAAGAAGTCACAAATTAAATTCTTAAGGGAAATAGATTAGATGAGCATGCCTAGGCATAAGCTTGTTATATGTTGCATATTGATGAGCATAGAATATATATATATATGATTGCATGTTTGATCAAACCTAAGAATCATGACCATTCATGTTAAAGTTGATATTCAAACTTAGATGGATCTGAAAATGATATATATGAAGCTTAGGAATGAGATAATGGCATGTATGTTGAGAAATCATGTGTTGATGAATTTTGAGAGCATGCCCTGTTTTGGACAGAGATTAAAATGCATACGGCTGATCCTGTGATGGTTGTATTGAGTTGATTTTAGAACTGTATAAACTATAACGAGTTAGGAATCTGTGGAATTTGGAAATTCATGAATCGGAGTTGTAAAACTCGAGTTTGAAGCATTTTAATAATGTGTGGCAGATTCTGGCAGTTTAAATTTCACGGCCTTAAAAATATATTTCTGCACTTTGGAAAAATCTGATTTTTATAAAATGAACTCTAGACATGTTAATTAGTAATATGTATAAAAATCAAGTCATTTCACTTAGTAGATTAATTATTTAAAATTCGGGAAGTTGACTCCTGAAATCTGAAAATGCTGAAACTTAATTAAGAAATTGCTTATGTTCGGCTTCACCGTTTTTAAATGAAAATTCGTTTTAACGAACCGTCACTTCGAGCACGTGCACTTTAAAATCTTGTTTTTATAAAATTAAAATCAGCCTCATTAGATATCTAGATCATTTTTGTTGTTATCTTGAAAATGGACTAGTTAACTAGGTAATAACTCATATTTTGGACTTAGAATAATTTTATTAATTTTCAGATTTCACTAAAATATTCTAAGGCCTAAATGCATAATTGGTTCACTTAATTAATTAAAAATAATTGCCTTAGATTAATAATAAGTTGTTAACTAGATCACTAAATCCATTATCCTTAATTAATAACTAATATAGCAATTTGGTATGAACTTGTTAACTAGCTTAATAATTTGACTAAGTTAATAAATCTTGATTAATAAGATAAAACTTAGAAGTCTTTGAATCTTGTTCTTTATAATTTTCGAATTGCATAATTTGTAATTGGGTAAATAAATGAATTAAGAGCTTAGATAATTATTTTAAGTCATAAACATTGTAGTAATTTATTCGAACTTTAATTAGGTACTTTAATCTCCAAGAAGGAAGCATCAACTAGCGGTACTAAGTAATTGGATCCATCGAATCATTTGAGGTGGGCACTACTTTATCCTATCAAATGGTTTTTGCCAAATGTTTTTCCCAAAATGATTCTTTATTTTAAAGGCATGTTACACCGTAAAATTGTTTTGGCACCGTATGATTATTATGATGACATGAATTGGTGGATGAATGATATATTGGAGATGTGTTGGATCGGGGAAGTGGCTACCCCCGTGGTATTGTAAGCCTAATGCATTAGCCCGGATGGTAATAAGACTACCGGTTGGGTAAGGGTGACTAAACCTTACCGGGTAGATAGCGAGTGGCCACTCCTATCTTACCCCTTGTGATTATGTGGATCATGTTACATATGAAATGTTGATATGTTGGGAAAATGATTATGTGGTGCCTAATTTGAGTGGGAGCTCCCAAGTGAGGAAAATATTTCTGCATATACATGATGATTTCAATAAAACTTGTATTATGCATGAGTGTGCGGTGTTTTCATAATATATGTATGTATTTGTTTTCGGGACACCGTGACCACTGGGTACCCGGGAGTACTCAGCCCCTATGCGCATTTTCCCTGTGTGTAGGTACCGATTGATGAAGGTGAAGGTGGCGTTATGAGGAAGGGGATCGAAGGAGGAAACCGGAACGATTCTTGATTGTATTAATTGTTCGGTTTGTACTTCATTTCGAATCCATGTTGCTTTTGATTATATATTTCGAATGGCATGTATTGCACCCCATGATTACTTGGATTTACGATCTAAACTTTCTAAATCTTATTTTGTATTAAGCTTTCAAATACTTGGATTGATTCAATGCTAGTTCATGAAACCTCTTATTATTCCTATGTTTCATTCTTGCCCAAGCATGCTAATTGTTCTTGTTCTCCTAGCATGATTTGATTTGTTGGTTATGGTATCGAAGCGACGAGCTATGTCTTCATACATAGTCTCATTTATACTTTCTTTCAAAATTGGAATATGCACTTATGCATTCTTTCAAGCATGACTTAAAATATAGTTCCATCATGTTTCTATAAATTATTTAACTCCATTTTTTTCCGCTGCGAACTATTTATCTCTTTTCCTTTCAAGCATTCGTTAACTTATTGCCTCATCATGCTTGTAACCATTTAATTGATTCTAATCTCCGCTGCGAATTAATTATTTGAACCTCATTCTCTTATTTCATTTTCGATCAATCTTTACTTGCTTCCGCATGTTTAAATAATACTTCTTAAAACCACAACTTCCCTTAGCGTGCATTGTGTCGCACGTGGGACTGTCGCATAGGCCCGGTTTGGGGGCGCGACAGAAGGTGGTATCAGAGCGTAGGATTTTACTTGGCTCGATACCTTGACCTCTTAGATTCGAGGTTTCCATTTTAATGCATACTTATTTGAATTCCATGATTTATTCATTTCTAACTTTGATTGGATATTTGTTTAGTACGAGCATGCAGGGCTTCTTGAAACACTTGTTTGAACTCCTTTAAAATTCCCATCACTTCTTCATGCTTGCTTCCTTGAAATAATTGTTTGGATTCCTGGTAGAATTTCCATGTTTTATCTATGCTCATCTTGCTTTCGACTTGACTCTTCTTTGGATCCTTTGTGAAACTTCCATGATTTCTCTATGCTATGAATCTCTTGACATGATTTTTCTTTGAATCTATCTCTTACCTTGATTTCCATTGAATCCACGCTTTAATTTAAAGAGATAGCAAATTTGAGCCTAATTCTTTCTTATGCAAAACTTGAAACCTATGTTCTTCCTATGTTCTTGAAAACATGCCATCAATTGTATTATTTGGATTATATGAGAATTTGGAACCATTTTGTGTTCTTTGTTGGTTCGAAAATTGTGACCGTTGTTAAAACTCGATCCCTCTCCATAACGCACCACACCGTCATCAAACATTGAGGTACGCTTTTACGGGCTTAAAACTTTTTAAGAAATGTTTGTGCATAACGGTTAAAGAGAAATTTGAGATTGTTTTGAAGGAGCTTTGAATTATTTTGAAGAAGCATAGTTTATGATTTAAAATATCACTTGGGAGCCTATTTTTGAAAATCAAAGGATTTTATGAAAGCATGAGTTTCAAAAGTTGTTGAGTTGAAATTCTATTATAATTGTGAAATACATAGCATGAATTAGGAAAGCATGATTGAATATGAAACATGTGAATTTCTTGAATGATGTGATTAACTTGGTGGATTATTATAGTATGATTATATGGTAATTGAAACTTTGTGGTTACATTGATTTCGAGAATAAATAGAATTATTGTCATACATTGTTGGATTTTCTGTTTTTAGATTTTTATTAGGCTATTATATATTATGTAATGCGAAAGAATTTTGCGTTTACATCGTCCGGATAACCTTAATATATATACTTAATCGTGATGGAATCCATCACAATCGATGTGAAACATCATACCTTAATACTTTTTATTGTATTAATTAATTGTTATTATTTCGCACGACTACCCCAACGATCTCGTTCTCGCTAGCCATTTCTCAGTCTGCAGCCGCGGTCATCCACCGCGGGCAACGACAGACACTTGAATTACAAGCAAACGATGACGAATTATACAAACCATAGTATGGGGAAAACCTCCGAATCAAGTCTAGAAGGTCGAACTAAGCATTAAGTCATAATTCCGAAGGGACGACAAAAATGATAGCAAGCTTGGAGGCGTACAAAAAAAAAATAATAATAATAATAATAAGATAAAATAAAATATATTTATTGTATTAGTTAATCTTATTTTATCAAGGTGATTAATCGGAACGCGAAACGGGAAACAAATGATAGCCGTGCATGCTTAATGTTGTGAACTTTTAGAATTGAAATAAATAGCGAGATACGCTATAGCATGATAATACCATATGATTGATGATGCAAGAATACGCGAGTAATTGTATGAGAATATTTATTTCCGCAAGCTAATCCGTTATTCAACTGCGCTTGACATTTATTATGCCTATTTTATAGAATGCCCCCAAGAGGCCGACCCCGTATGAAAAATATTCATGAATTCCATGAGGAAGAGGATGAGGAAAGCGAGGAGCAGGGGGAAAGAGAACAAGAGGCATCACCTCCTCCTCCACCTCGAAAGATTGGGGAAATATTTTCTGAACAAAAACCGCCTACTTATGACGGTACTGGAAGCCCCGAGAAAGCCGCCATCTGGGTGCGGGGCATGGAACGAATCTTTCGCTACCTCCAATGCACCGAAGAGGAGAAAATGATCTGTATGCCTTATCAACTACAAGGCGAAGCAGATTATTGGTGGGAGAGCCATCTGAGCACCCTCACTGACGAGGAGGCTGCTACTGTTACTTGGGAAGAATTCAAAGCCGAACTATATGAGAGGTTTGTCCCGAAAACGTACCAACTAAGTAAGGAAGAAGAATTCATGAATCTGAAGCAAGGAAGGGACACCGTGCAAGAGTACGATCGTAAGTTCTGCGCACTGTCGCGATATGCATCGGAACATATCGATACGGATAACAAGAAATTAAAAAGGTTCCGATCCGGACTGAGAAGGGAAATTCAGACTGCACTAGCTTGCTTGGAGGGACTGACATACAAGTCCGCACTGAGGAGGGCAATGGCAATAGAGGCAACCTTGCCTAAAAATACATCGGTGCAGGCATCTCCCAGTCAACCACCTCGACAGGATAACAAGAGGAGGTTTGAACACCCTTCACGCCAGGGATTCCGACAAAACCAGCGTCCGCATAAGAGGCCATGGCAAGGAAACCAGAGGTTCCAATCTGGGAACCAATACTTCCAGAGAGCACCCCAGACTAATCGTGCTCCTGCTCCTATCAGAAGCAACTGCAATCGTTGTGGGAGAGACCACCTAGGTCGAGAATGCATGGCCAGGAATAATGTTTGCTACCAATGTGGGAGAATTGGACATTTTGCTGCAAGGTGTCCGAACAATGGACACAATAACTATAATCGGAACCCTCCGCCGATTGGAGCAGGACAGAAATAGGCCGCAACCACCCAGAAGAAATGCTCCTCCACATAATCAGAACAGGAACCAGGCGCCACAACTACCACCACAGGCCAACCGTCAAGGGAGAGCCTTTTGTCTGACTCAGGGAGACGATGCAGGAAAGGATGCCGAGAACCTCACAGGTATCTGCCAGATTTCAAGTATGCCTATCATTATATTATTTGATACCGGAGCCTCGCATTCATTCATCTCAAAAGCATGTGTAGATCTACTTGAGATAAAAACTGTAGGGAAAGAAAAAGCGCTAGACGTAGTAACACCCACAGGAGAAATTGTACTCATAGACCAATGTTGTCCAACTGTGGAAGTCGAACTAGGAAATGACCATATCTCAATCGAAAACCTCAACGTTATGGACATGGCCGACATCGATGTCATTATAGGTATGGATTGGCTAACCAAACGCAAAGCGATCATTGATTGCAAGGAGAGGAAGGTTTCGTTCACAGACTCCACCGGGAAGATCACCGACTTCCATGGATTTAGCAAGAGGCGAAGAGTACCCGTTGTGTCGACACTAAGTGCAATGAGGGAACTAAATAAGGAAGGAAGCCAAGCTTACCTTGTTTGGCTCGATGGAGACGAAAGCAAGAAGGAAGAGATACAAGATGTCCCCATAGTTCGAGAATTTGAGGATGTATTTCCCGAAGAACTACCTGGATTACCACCGGACCGTCAGTTAGAGTTCACGATCGAATTAGAACCCGGAGCAGCACCAGTGTCGAAAGCACCATATAGAATGGCACCAAAAGAACTACAAGAGTTGAAGGCTCAACTACAAGAACTCTTGGATCTCGGAATTATAAGACCCAGTGTTTCACCCTGGGGAGCCCCGGTGCTATTCGTCAAGAAGAAAGACGGATCACTAAGAATGTGCATCGACTATAGAGAGTTGAACAAACTAACACTGAAGAACAAATATCCCCTACCTAGGATAGACGATCTATTCGATCAACTCAAGGGAGCCGGAGTCTTCTCAAAAATTGATCTCAAATTCGGTTATCATCAGTTAAAGGTTCGAGCAGAAGACGTTCCAAAAACTGCTTTCCGTACAAGATATGGACACCATGAGTTCACAGTGATGCCGTTTGGGTTGACAAATGCTCCTGCGGTATTTATGGACTTGATGAATCGAGTTTTCCACCAATACCTTGACAAATTCGTCGTAGTGTTTATTGATGACATCTTGATCTACTCTAAGGGGAAGGAAGAGCATCAAGAACATCTTCGGATCGTCCTGGAGACACTAAGAGCCGAGAAGTTGTACGCTAAGTTTAGCAAGTGTGCATTTTGGCTCAAGGAAGTTATGTTCTTAGGGCACGTCATATCCGCCGAAGGGATAAAGGTCGATCCTAACAAGATCCAAGCAATACAAGAATGGAAATCACCGAAGAATCCGAATGAAATCCGGAGTTTTCTAGGCTTGGCAGGCTACTACCGACGATTCATAGAAGGATTCTCGAAGATAGCGAGGCCAATGACGCAACTACTAAGGAAAGGTGCAAAGTATGAATGGTCGGAGGCTTGTGAGAAAAATTTCCAAAGGTTGAAGGAGCTACTGACCACTGCACCCGTACTAGCTGTACCTGAAGATGGAAAAGTCTTCGAAGTCTACACCGATGCATCAAAGAATGGATTGGGATGTGTGTTAATGCAAGGTGGGAAAGTGATAGCATATGCTTCCCGACAATTAAGACCACACGAGCTTAACTATCCGACGCACGATCTAGAACTAGCCGCTGTGGTACACGCACTTAAGATATGGAGACACCATTTATATGGTGTTAAATGTGCAATATTCACAGATCATAAGAGCTTGAAATACTTCTTCGAGCAGAAGGAGCTAAACATGAGGCAACGACGATGGTTAGAATTAGTCAAGGATTATGACGTAACAATCAACTACCATCCCGGAAAAGCTAACAAAGTTGCCGATGCCCTAAGCCGAAAAGGCTATGCGAGCGCAGCTTATTTGACTGCATCTGAGGACTTGATCAGAGAATTCGAAAAACTCAGACTTGAAGTTATTATACCGAGTTCAAAGGAAGAAGGTGGAAGTCTAGCCGCCATGGTAGTAATCCCTGAACTGAGACAACGGATCACTGACCTACAAAGGCAGAGCGAATCATTAGAAAAGATCCGAGTAAAAGTTCGACAAGGCCAAGAGGGAGACTTCACCGAGGCACCAGATAATGCCTTACTGTTCAAAGGAAGAATTTGCATACCCGAAGACGAGGGTCTAAGAAAAGAGATTATGAAGGAGGCGCATGACACTCCGTATACCGCTCACCCCGGAGGAACCAAAATGTATCAAGATTTGAAACAATCGTTTTGGTGGGAAGGTATGAAGAAGGATATATCCGAGTACGTGGAGAGTTGTCTGATTTGCCAACAAGTCAAAATGCTACATCAACGCCCGTACGGTAAATTGCAACCGTTAGAAATACCTGAGTGGAAATGGGAGCACATAGCTATGGATTTCGTAACCGGTCTGCCAGCAACACAGAAAAAGAATACGAGCATATGGGTAATTGTCGATCGACTGACCAAGAGCGCTCACTTCCTACCAGTTCAGATAACTTTTGGAGCCGAAAAGCTAGCACAAATTTACGTGCGAGAAGTAATCCGACTGCATGGGTTACCTAGCTCCATCACCTCCGACAGAGATGCCAAATTCACTTCCAGATTTTGGATGAGCTTGCAAAAAGAACTAGGGACTCAACTAAATTTCAGCACTGCTTATCATCCTCAAACAGATGGACAATCCGAAAGAACGATTCAAATCCTAGAAGACATGCTGAGAGCAGTCGTACTCGATCAAGGAGCGAATTGGGAGCGAGTTCTACCACTAATTGAGTTTGCTTACAACAACAGTTATCAGTCAACCATCAAGATGGCACCGTTCGAAGCACTATACGGTAGAAAGTGCAAGTCACCTCTCTACTGGGACGAGGTAGGCGAGAGGAAGGCACTTGGCCCTCAAGCGGTAGAAGATATGATTAAATCGGTCCGTCAGATCAAACAAAGGATCAAGGAAGCACAAGACCGACAAAAGTCGTATGCCGACACCCGCCGCAGTGAATTAAAATTCGAAACAGGGGATAAGGTCTTCTTGAAAATATCCCCCTCGAAAGGAGTGACTCGTTTTGGAATGCACGGGAAATTAAAGCCAAGATATGTAGGTCCGTTTGAGATCCTTGAAGAAGTGGGCCCGGTATCTTACCGATTGGCCCTGCCGCCAAATATGGGCGACATTCACAATGTGTTTCACGTATCTCAACTCCGCAAATATGTCTACGACCCTAGACATGTTATCCATCATCATGAGGTGAATGTACAACCGGACCTCCATTACCGTGAGATGCCAGTAGCAATCCTCGATAGAAAAACTCAAGAGCTCCGCACGAAGAGTATACCGATAGTGAAAGTACTGTGGAAACATCATGATGTTGAAGAAGCTACTTGGGAACTCGAAGAGAAGATGAAAGAAAAATACCCCGAGCTATTTCAGTAGACTTTCAATTTTCGAGGACGAAAATTTTTATAAGGTGGGTAGGATGTAACGCCCCGTATTTTTCCAACCTTTTATTTAATAAATTACGAAGCAAATGTCGCTACAACCATTATATTATTAATATCATCAAGCGACTTCTCTATGATATCCGAATTATAGCCGTGAGGACGAATAGTAAAATTCGATAAATAAATAACGGATGACGATCGGAATAATTTATTCGACTCGGAAATATTTAATATTATCGTAGCAACGCGATTGGGCCGAGTTAATTATTTAAGCCCAGCCTTTTTATTTATTTGGAGAATTGGGTTAAGAAGACTCTATTTATTTTAAATATGTTGGGCCAATTTAAATAGGAACCCACATGAGAATAAATAAAATAGCCCAACTAATTAATTTAGCAAGCCCATGTATATTTCCTTATTTAAATTCATAATTATCGAAATAAATATCGAGATGAGAATTTTAGTCCGGAAAATATTTATATTATATTGATATCACCTCCTAGGCAAATTCCGGAATTTAATTCCATTAAATGGGATACCCCATATTTTTGACACACACACATATATATATATATACACGAGATGATGATCGATTTTAATCGCGAGCCGATGGACATATGATCGAGTTGTTGGAATAATTAATTCCCTACTTATTAATTTTATTAGCCATATTATTCCTATTTTAGAGATGAGAACTTAATTAAATATGGGAAGACCCATATTATTATTTTATGCCCAAATATTCATACGACGTCCGATTGAGACGATTCGAAATGCCAAAGCAAGAATTCAAAGAGAGAAAAATTGTCGTATCATTTATTTAAATTATCGGATGCAAGACCATAGTAATATAATTTAATTAGAGATCATGGGATATATTTATTCCATCATATATGTAGTGATATGATTGCTCTAGCCCCTATTTTGGCTATTTACCTACAAGGGCAATTAGTTACAAAATAAAATTCAAACCATTAGAGGGCAAACATGGGAAGTATGGATGTGATCATTACACACTATCAATCAAGGCATGCAAGACTATTATCACACTCCACCCTCTCATATTTTCCCTCACCAAAATCGACATACACCCCCCCCATAATTGTTGAAAATTCATTTTTTTATTTTATCTCCATAAATTATTACAACCTTATATTAAATCATGCAATTATTTTTCCTACACTCCAATTATGAAAGATGGAATATTATTATTAATAATAATTATTCCCCACCAT
>JAPKLW010011795.1:0-10595 GCA_026898455.1 Plectranthus barbatus | reverse complement strand
TTACAATTGCAATCTCCTCTAATAAAGAAGCCTATAAAGCTAGTTCATTGAGGCATAAATCCAAATACATGGTGATCAATCATGCAAGGGACACAAATTCAAAACCACAATAATAAACAAACCATGGAAATTCAATAAATCAAGTCCAAAAAATATCCAAAATCATCCCCAATCACATCCTTATCCTCAACAATGAGTTTAGCTACTCATGAATATAATGAAAAACATCAATATCCCAAAATGAAACATAAAAGCGAAGGGAAAACAAGAAGTCTTAGGCTTTAAGGATGAATCCTCAATTCTAGCTTCGATTCCTTCCTTCAACCTTCAATTCCTAGCCTTGAGATCGTGAGTTTCGCTTCTCCTTCGTGCCTTTTTCTCTCTAGGGTTTCTCAGAGTCTAACCTCTGTTTTGTGACCTCCCCTGGCCTTTTATAGTTGAAAAATCCGCAGCCTCAGTAATTTGGTCCCGAGCGGGACCTCCTTTGAAAACCTTCATCCCAAGCGGGATGAGAATTAAGATGTGACAAAAACTCCCGACAGATCCCGAGCGGGACAGAGCCGTCCCGAGCGGGATAGGCTTCGAATTACCAATTCACCACAATTTCACGCCAGATTTTCGAGTTTCGAGCGAGACAGATGCCTCCCGAGCACTGGTCCCGAGCGGGACAAGATGATCCCGAACGGAATTGGCTTCGACTTCCAAATTTCATGCCAAATTTTCGAATTCCGAATGCAATTTGCTCCTTTCGAACGTGGGTCCCGAACGGAACAAGCCTGTCCCGAACGGGACAGGCTTCGAGTTTTTGCTTTTTTGCTCCAAAAACTTGGGTTTCTTGCTCGTTTTATGCCCTGCACACTCAAAACACCTCTCGAACACCAAGTGAAGGTAAATCAACAAAAAGAAGAGATATGTGTGTGATTTGTGCACCTAATCCACATCAAATCATTCAACTAAATACCCTAAAAATATCACAAATTACACACATATCAAACTCCCCAAACTTACGCCTTTGATTGTCCTCAATCAAAAACAAAAACTAGATTTTCATTCACTTGGTGCAATGCTTCACGGCTCACCACTATCTATCAATGCACATTTCGATTTCACAAATTTGTCATTATTCACCATGTTTGTATTAATGCAAAGAACTCAACCTTAACGGCATGTGATCATATAAGGGAGTACACTCACACTCAGCTGTATAGGGTTAATTTCTTTTCTCTCAAGCACAAGTGCACAAGTTTCATTCATATTGTTCATCTCTACCACATTCGTTCACATTGAAACATCGTTCTAGGATCAAATAGGACTTTCATCGGGTTGTAACGTGGCTTACTAAGTGGTAGGGTGTTTTAGGCTAAAGTGACTCATTCATCCCCGACCCTCTTCTCAACGTTCTACCACTCAACCTTTCAACAGAGAAGTAACAACTCTTGTTCCACAGTCTGACAATTTCTCACTTTTCATCGCTCGATATGCAAACAAACCTCCTTTTATTTTTATTTTTTTTCTTTCTTTTTCTTTTTTCTTTGCTCTTTCTCTTTTTCTTTTTTCTTATATATTCTTTCTACAACCCCAAAAGATTTTCCAAATCATAATTTTCATTTCTCTCACAAAATTCAATCCAAGCACTTCATTTCTTCTTCTCTTAAACCTCATCCAAACCCCTCAAACTTGTTCCTAAGCATATATGAAAGAATTAAAGGCTCAACTTGGCTCCAAAACAATGGTTAGGGTAATTATGTTTCCACCTTATTTCTCCAACAGTATCGAAGGTAGGTACTAAGAAGGAATGACCTAAGATCATTTCCTAGTTCAATGTGACATGTTAAAAAAAGTGGTATCGACAGACTCTACTTATTCCACTTGTGCCTCGCCTCTCACAACCAATCAATAATGAGGTATAAGAACTCATTAGGCTCAAAACTCACAAGTTCAAAGGTGTTGAGTTCTAAGCATTAATATAACATGACATCAAGTGCAAAATTTGTTCAACCAAGGCATGCATCAACTTCTAGTTATTCCGCCCTATCATAAGCTCAAATGAAATCAAATCATGTCCATGCCTCATCACGAATTCAATCTTAAGCCAAAGTTATCACAATCAAGCCCATTTCACATGCAAGCACTTAACTCAAAATAAATCATACAATTCATGCTTAGTGTGAGAATTAAGTGTTAGAGTTTGTGTACCCTACTTCCATCAGTTTTACAAGGTGGAATAAAAGAAAATCCGGCATGGTTCCGACTATTTAAGCTCTATCCACCTGCTCCAAATCACCATAGAAAAACAGCAAAACCGCAATTCTCAAAATACCAGTTACTAAAACAAGATTAAGATCATATCATTATACAACCCCATCGAATGACTCAAAGCAACTAAATAAGACTAAACACTAAAACAGACTACATAAAAGTAAACAAGGGTAGAGAAAAGATAAAGCAGTCTAAAATAACAAGTAGGGAAGATAGGGAAGAAGAGAGAACCGACGTCCGTCCAACCCCCCAAACTTAGTCCGAAGACGACTAAGTTTGAAAAGACGGTAAGACGGTGATCACTGCTGGGCCGAGCCTGGAGCATCGTCATTCCTCCGGCGCCTCCGATAGTAGGCTGGAAGCTGATTGTACACATCATGCAACTCGGTCTCAACGCCGGTTAGCCTATCATTCACCTGATCAAATCTGTGGTCAAACTACTCTCTCTGGCTAACCATATCAGCCCGCAATGCTGTCACCTCTATCCCTAAACCGGCCATCCTCATGTCCAATCCTGCCATGGACGCAGTCATGCCCCTCATCAAGCCTAGCATCTCTGTCTGCCAAGGGCTATGGGCGCCAGCTGCCGATGTCCCGGCACCCTCATCGTCCTGCGGCGCCTAGTCATCCATTGACTCCTCATCATGATCCTCCGGCACAGCAGTAGAATGCTCATAATTTGAGTAAGTCCCATTTCGCCCTTTTTTATACCATAAAGCTTTATGAGCTGGCGAGTCCAACAACCAATTTGCCTCGGCACCCGGAGCAGTAATAGTCGTGGCGGCAGTATTCGGAAGCATCATCCATGCATCGTCAACCACCTTGTACAAGTAGGCATTCTCTCTGGGAATGGAAATGTACTTAGCCAAAGTGAGTACCGAAAGATCCACCACAGACGGTGCCACCTCCGTACCTTCCCGAGGAATCTCAAAATGGTCGAGAATAGGTGTAAGCATTTTGCCACAATAGATGTTGGTCCGTGTGGGGGCTCGACTCCAGTTATCCATAGCCACAACAGCCATGGAAAAAGGAACTCCGGCAAGCATCGAATGGAGCAAGTAAAGCTCCGAAATAATCACATTGTTGCTCTCATGTCTCCCGGATATCGAGTTCGCGACGGTCTTGTGAATGTACTTAAGCACCGGGTTCCTAATGAGAGAACCCTTTGCCAATTTCATCCTCAATGTCCCTAAGACGACCTCTCCCGAAATCAGATGCCAAAATTCCTTGGCATTAAAACCAACGGGTATATAACCCGAGCCCGCCGCATAACCATAAATGGCGTCCAACTGCGCACGTTCCAAGGTATACCTTTTGCCCCCATCTTGAATGTCAAGTGGCTAGGCCAATTGCCGGGACTCCTGTGCACAGTAGCCGATGCCAAGAATTCTTTTGTTTGCTCTTCAAAAGCAGGCCACCTTTCCTTGAGCATCTTGTCCCATCCTATGTTGTGGAATAGTGTTTCCACATCCTCGTTAATCCCCAATGCAGTAAGAGTGGCTGGGCAAGGGTATTTTGATCCATGAACAACACACTTGTTAAGGGCCCGGAGTGCCTTGTACTCATCATCCGTGAAATTGGTAGGGCGTGCCACATGTGGTTTGGGTCCCATATTATCTGCAACAACGAACTATAAATCATTCTCCAATTTAACCCACAAGACTTCCAAACATCAAGTGTACAAGCACAAAAATTCCCCACATTAACCCGTGAACATGAAGTACTCATCTCGGTATGACAAGAAGTCTACAGTTTCACATGAGTATCATACACAATCAAGAATTTAAATTGAGCCCAAATATCTCAAGAAAAAGCAATAACTCCTAAATTCAACAAAAATTCCAGCAATTCAATTCAACTTCAACAAAATATGCCCAATAATCGCAACATATAAACAATCCTAACCACAAACATGTTCTTGGGCATTTATTCAAACACCATATGTGCATCTATTCCCAAAACCTAGAGGAGAACATCCAGCCATGAATATCCCCCAAACACACGATCCAAATCTAGATATTAACAAAACACTAAATTAACATGAAAGAGGGGAAGAAATTACCCGTTGTTGGTCGAAAAATTGAAAGGAATGCAAGAAATCAAAAAGGGGTACTGTTCGGTAGAAATAGAGGCGAGCGAATGTTTTCATCCCGCGCGGCATTCTTTTATACTTGCGACGCGTCCCGAGCGGTACAACCCTATCCCGCTCGGGACGGCTCGACCAGCCCGGTTCGCAACCCTCTTAAAATCGGTCCCGAACGGGACACATTGATCCCGTTCGGGATCAACCTTGGCATTTCAGCAAAATTGGTTCTTTTTCCATCCCGAGCGGTATGTGATGGTCCCGCTCGGGATACGTCATTTTTCTCCATATGTTACGCGTCCCGAGCGGCATGCTTTTGTTCCGCTCGGGACCGTTCTCGGCCCTGCAGCAAAATTCCATTTTTCTCTATCCCGAGCGGGATTTGATGCTTCCCCTCGGGATTTTTCACGGCCATTCACGTCATTGAACCATATTTCCCCCAAAGTGAAGTATGTTCTTCCCTACATCACTCCAATCAACTCCCAACAAACATTAGTAACACTTAGTTCCCCCCAAACTCGACATAATGCAAAACAATTCCGAAAACACATGCATTCTAAACTATTAATGAAAATAAGACAAGTAAATCGAACTTGGGTTGCCTCCCAAGAAGCGCTTCATTTATCGTCGGGAGCTCGACGAACTCACCTACTTACCATTATGCGAGGGAGATTTCATTCACAGTTCGAGGTTGCTCAGAAGTGTATAATCGCTTAATCTGGTGCCCATTCACCTTGAAGTAGTGTCCATCTTCGGTCTCCAGTTCCAATGTACCATTCGTGAACACTTCGCACCTTGTACGGCCCTATCCAACGAGAAAGGAATTTACCCGGAAACAATTTTAAACGAGAATTAAAAACAAGAACCATATCACCTTTGTAAAACTTCTTCACTCGAATCTATTGGTCGTGAAACCGTTTAGCTCTCTCCTTGCACAACTTCGTGCTCTCATAGGCCTCGTGTCTCCACTCATCAAGCTCATTCAACTTCTGCACCCGATCCCCCTGAGCTTTCAGGAAATCCAAGTTCAATGTTTTGATGGCCCAAAACGCCTTGTGCTCAACTTCAACCGGAAGATGGTAGGATTTGCCATAAACCAACTGGTACGGGGACATGCCAATTGGTGCCTTGAAGGCTGTCCGGTAGGCCCACAAAGCCTCATCAAGTCTATTGCTCCAGTCCTTCCGATTCAACACCGTCTTCTCAAGCATCTGTTTGATCTCTCGATTGGCAAGTTCGGCCTGCCCATTGGCTTGCGGGTGATAAGCTGTTGTTACTCTTTGTCGCACCCCATACCTCGCCAGAAGTTTATCCATGAGTTTGTTGCAGAAGTGACTGCCTCCATCACTCACCAAAGCCCTGGGAATGCCAAATCGAGCAACTAAAGCCTGCAAAAACTTCAGCACCACTTGAGAATCATTAGTAACAGTGGGTATGGCCTCCACCCATCGAGACACATAATCCACAGCAAGAAGAATATACTTAAAACCGAAAGATGGTGGAAAAGGGCCCATAAAGTCAATGCCCCAAACATCAAATATATCCACTTCAATAAAGATCTTTTGGGGCATCTCATCCCTTCGGGTTATATTCCCCATCCTCTGGCATCTATCACAAGTTCTAACCATAGCAATACAATCTTTAAAAACAGAAGGCCAATAAAATCCACAAGCTAATACCTTCAATGCGGTGCGGTTTGCACCAAAGTGACCCCCACTTACCGATTGATGACATTCTTCGATAATTTTTCTCCATTCGCTCTGATGAACACATCTGCGAATAATACTGTCAGCACACCTGCGGAACAGATACGGTTCTTCCCAGTAGTAGAACTTGGCCTCCTTCAGAAATTTCTTCCGCTGATAGGGCTCCAAATCCGGAGGTAAGACACCTACAACCAAAAAATTACAAAAATCCGCATACCAAGGAACACTAGCAACTGCCACAGTCATAATCCTCTCATCAGGAAAATCCTCTTTAATTAAGCCATCCTGATTGTCCCCCTCAACCGAATTCTCTAACCTAGATAGATGATCTGCAATTACATTCTCACAACCTTTCTTATCTCTAATTTCCATGTCAAACTCTTGCAAAAGCAAAATCCATTTGAGCAACCTAGGCTTTGAATCAGTTTTAGTAAACAAGTATTTAATGGCTGCATGATCAGTGTAAACCCCATACTTTGCTCCTACTAAATAAGCACAAAACTTATCATAGGCATAAACAACAACAAGTAATTCCTTCTCAGTCACGGTGTAATTCACTTGAGCAGGATTCAACATTTTTCTAGCATAAGCAATAACTCTAAAGATTGTATCCCTAATCTGTCCAAGAGCTAGCCCCACAGCAGAGTCACTAGCATCACACATTAACACAAAGTCCTCCTCCCAATCCGGAGTCACTAACACTGGAGCTGTCACTAATGCTTTCTTCAACCTCTCAAAAGCCTTCACAGAATCCTCACTAAAATCAAAAGGGACATCCTTCTCTAGCAAGCTACACAAAGGTTTGGTTATCTTGTAAAAATCCTGAATAAATCTCCTATAAAACCCAGCGTGTCCCAAGAAACTCCTAACCCCTTTAACTGTCTTAGGCAATGGAAGTTGTTCAATTGCTACCACTTTAGCCTTGTTAACCTCTATCCCCCTACTAGAGACCTTATGACCCAACACAATTCCCTCCCTAACCATGAAGTGACATTTTTCCCAATTTAATACCAAGTTAGTCTCCTCACACCTTTGCAACACAATTTTTAAATTTTCAAAACAATCATCAAAAGACAAGCCAAAAACAGAGAAATCGTCCATAAAGACTTTCATAATATTTTCAATAAGACCATGAAAAATGGACATCATACACCTTTGAAATGTCGCCGGTGCATTGCACAGCCCAAAGGGCATCCTCCGATAGGCAAAAATCCCGTAGGGACAAGTGAAAGTTGTCTTGTGCTGGTCTTCAGGTGCCACCACAATCTGATTGTATCCGGAGTATCCATCCAAGAAGCAATAATGAGACTTTCCTGCAAGACGGTCAAGCATTTGATCAATAAAGGGTAAAGGAAAATGATCTTTAAGAGTTGCATTATTTAAAGCCCTGTAATCAATGCAGAAACGCCATCCGGTAGTCGGTCTCTTCTTCTCCTCCTGGCTTGATAACCTTCTCGAATCCCCCTTTCTTCGGAACCATGTGAGTCGGACTGACCCACTCACTATCACTCGGAGCATAGATAATATTATTATCCAACAGCTTCATCACTTCCTTTTTCACCACCTCTTGCATCTTCGGATTCAGTCTCCTTTGAGGTTGTCTCTTTGGCTTGCTCCCTTCTTCCAGAATGATTTTATGCATCACAATAGACGGACTGATCCCCCTTATGTCGGAAATCTGCCACCCTATAGCTGATCTGTGCATCCTCAGGACCCTCTTAAGCTTTTCAATCTCCACGGCAGAAAATGTCGAGTTAACAATGACTGGATAAGTGTCATTCTCCCCAAGGAAGACATATCGGAGGCTATCTGGCAATTTCTTCAACTCCACCACTGGGGCTTCGTTTTTTCTCTTCTCCCTCTTGAATTTAGCTTCCAGCTCTTCCTCCTTAGTCCTCAACTCCAGAAACTTGGCATCCTGCTTTGGTCTGACCTCTGGTGTATCTTCCAATGCATTCACCATTTCTAGCAACTCATCACAAGCCTCATAAAGCTCATCAAAATCAAAGTTAGAGTGCAAAGAATCATGAATAACCTCTTCTAGAGCATCTTTCTTCTCATGACCAAATGACAAGGGAAAAGATATTACCTCGATGTTGTTGCACTCGTCATACCTGTCCTCATGTTTCTTCATCGCATCTGAGATGGAGAATGTAATTTTTTGGTCATTGAAACGGAGAGTCAGCTCTCCTTCCCTCACATCAATCAATGCTCCTCCAGTACGCAAGAACGGTCTCCCAAGAATCAACGACACATTCTTATCTTCCTCCATATCGAGAACCACAAAATCCGCAGGGAATATAAAATCCTTAACTCGGACCAAAACATCTTCTACAATTCCCTTCGGATAGGATAGAGAGCCATCCGCCATTTGGAGAGTAATGGTGGTCGGTTTGATCTCCCCAATCTGCAGTCTATTGAAAATAGATAGCGGCATCAGATTAATGCTCGCACCCGAATCGCACAGTGCATGGCCAAACTCCAATCCACCAATGACACAAGAAATTGTGAAGCTCCCCGGATCTTGCCTCTTAACAGGCATTTTTCGCTGGATCGCTGCACTGCTTTCCTCAAACAAGTTCACAGTCTCAAATTCCCCAAACTTCCTTCTATGTGTCACCAGTTCCTTCAGGAATTTGGCATACCCTGGAATATCTTGCAGAACTTCCAGCAATGGCAAGTTGATCTGCACCTTTTTCAAATGGTCTAAAAACCTTGCAAACTGCTTGCTCATTTTATTATTTGCAAATCTCTGAGGAAAGGGTAGGTTGCTCCCTTTGGAAATTTCCTCGGATGTGCTCCCCTTTCGTGTTTTGACTAGCTGGGGAGTCACTTCCGCTTCAATCTCTTCTCTTCTGAAACTTTGTCCTGGAGCCCCTTCTTCTCTTTACCCGACATGGGGTTACTGGGCTCGTCATACGATCGACCACTTCTCGCGGTTATAGCACTGCAATTCTTCTTCGGGTTGGCTTCAGTATCACTGGGAAACTGCCCCTGTTTGTGATTCCCACTCACATGCTTAGCAATGGTAGAGATTTGATTCTGCATCTCTGTCAGCATACCGTCGTATTTATCAAATCTCTTCTCAAACTCTTCTTCTCTCGAGCTTTGTGCTCTTCTTTCCTGCTGCCCATACTGCCTCCTCATGTTATCACCCCCATTCCCCTGATTCGATCCTTCCCCTCTCTTCAAAAATCCAGGAGGTGGATTCATAGCATTATTCAGATTCCCATAAGACAGATTCGGGTGGAATCGGTTACTGGGATGATATGGAGGATTTTCATGCTGATAGTTTGGCCTTCGGTAATTCCCATAATTTCCTCTGCCAACGAAATTCACATCATCAACTGACTGGGCGTCCAATTGTGCTATTTTGTTGTACTGATTCGGAATCTGAGTTCCTCCTCTTGAGGAATTCCCCATTTGCTGTTGTTGCTGTTGAGCTCGATCCAAGAGAAGGAGATCCATCTTTGTTTCCATAGAAGCCATTTTCTCCTTCATCTCATCTTGATCCTTTGTCGCAGCCACACTCTTCACAACTCTATAATCTCTTCTTTCTTTTGGCCACTTGTAACTGTTTTCGGCCAGCTTTTCAATCGCCTTCATGGCTTCATCTTCCTCTAGATCAAGGAAATCTCCTCTACCAATATTATCCAGCCGGAGTTGTGTGTCATTCTCTACTCCAGCATAAAAGTGGCAAATGATTTGGGCATCAGACATCCCATGTTTTGGACATTTCCTCAGCATCTCTCGAAATCTGTCCCATGCCTCGTATAGTGGCTCGTCATATTGCTGGCTGAATGACTGAATTTCTGCCTTCCTTTTCAGTGTCAGCCCTGGTGGGAAATACTTCAGCAAAAACTTCTCTTTCAGATCCTCCCATGTGCTTATCTCAGTCTTATTCAGCCCAACCAACCAAGCCTTAGCCTCGTCCTTCAGAGAAAAGGTGAACAGATACATCCTGACCTGGTCCTGAGGTACTTGATTGATCATTATCATGTCTGCTACCTCCAAAAACTATTGGATATGCCCATTCGGATCCTCGCCAGGTTTCCCCCCGATCTGATTCCTCTGTACCATCTGAGCAAGCTGGGGTTTGATCTCGAAGTGAGTAGCGTCTGTCCGCAAATTGAATCCATCAGTAGATTCTCCCCTCGGAGGTCGGAATAGATTTTGAAGAGGATTTCTCCTCTCTTCCCTTCGTTGCCGTTCCCCTGTGTTGTTGTTAACTTGGGCTCGGAATTCTTCCAGTTGCCTCTGCAAATTCTCAATCAACTGTCTGTCGTTCCTTTGATCTTCCTCAGCCATGTCTTCCTTCACTACTACTTGTGTTGTCTGTTCTCGTATTTTCTTTGCTTTAGCTCTTGTAATCATGCACAACCTGCACCAATAAAAATTAAAATTAAGTAACACTATAGTAAACATAGACTACCAAGCTTTAAATCCCCTAATATCAAACAACGACCTACAATTTGAGTCCCCGGCAACGGCGCCAAAACTTGATGCAGTATTTTTATCAAGTAAAAATTATCGAACACGAAGACTCA
>JAPKLW010011794.1:0-10595 GCA_026898455.1 Plectranthus barbatus | reverse complement strand
TTACAATTGCAATCTCCTCTAATAAAGAAGCCTATAAAGCTAGTTCATTGAGGCATAAATCCAAATACATGGTGATCAATCATGCAAGGGACACAAATTCAAAACCACAATAATAAACAAACCATGGAAATTCAATAAATCAAGTCCAAAAAATATCCAAAATCATCCCCAATCACATCCTTATCCTCAACAATGAGTTTAGCTACTCATGAATATAATGAAAAACATCAATATCCCAAAATGAAACATAAAAGCGAAGGGAAAACAAGAAGTCTTAGGCTTTAAGGATGAATCCTCAATTCTAGCTTCGATTCCTTCCTTCAACCTTCAATTCCTAGCCTTGAGATCGTGAGTTTCGCTTCTCCTTCGTGCCTTTTTCTCTCTAGGGTTTCTCAGAGTCTAACCTCTGTTTTGTGACCTCCCCTGGCCTTTTATAGTTGAAAAATCCGCAGCCTCAGTAATTTGGTCCCGAGCGGGACCTCCTTTGAAAACCTTCATCCCAAGCGGGATGAGAATTAAGATGTGACAAAAACTCCCGACAGATCCCGAGCGGGACAGAGCCGTCCCGAGCGGGATAGGCTTCGAATTACCAATTCACCACAATTTCACGCCAGATTTTCGAGTTTCGAGCGAGACAGATGCCTCCCGAGCACTGGTCCCGAGCGGGACAAGATGATCCCGAACGGAATTGGCTTCGACTTCCAAATTTCATGCCAAATTTTCGAATTTCGAATGCAATTTGCTCCTTTCGAACGTGGGTCCCGAACGGAACAAGCCTGTCCCGAACGGGACAGGCTTCGAGTTTTTGCTTTTTTGCTCCAAAAACTTGGGTTTCTTGCTCGTTTTATGCCCTGCACACTCAAAACACCTCTCGAACACCAAGTGAAGGTAAATCAACAAAAAGAAGAGATATGTGTGTGATTTGTGCACCTAATCCACATCAAATCATTCAACTAAATACCCTAAAAATATCACAAATTACACACATATCAAACTCCCCAAACTTACGCCTTTGATTGTCCTCAATCAAAAACAAAAACTAGATTTTCATTCACTTGGTGCAATGCTTCACGGCTCACCACTATCTATCAATGCACATTTCGATTTCACAAATTTGTCATTATTCACCATGTTTGTATTAATGCAAAGAACTCAACCTTAACGGCATGTGATCATATAAGGGAGTACACTCACACTCAGCTGTATAGGGTTAATTTCTTTTCTCTCAAGCACAAGTGCACAAGTTTCATTCATATTGTTCATCTCTACCACATTCGTTCACATTGAAACATCGTTCTAGGATCAAATAGGACTTTCATCGGGTTGTAACGTGGCTTACTAAGTGGTAGGGTGTTTTAGGCTAAAGTGACTCATTCATCCCCGACCCTCTTCTCAACGTTCTACCACTCAACCTTTCAACAGAGAAGTAACAACTCTTGTTCCACAGTCTGACAATTTCTCACTTTTCATCGCTCGATATGCAAACAAACCTCCTTTTATTTTTATTTTTTTTCTTTCTTTTTCTTTTTTCTTTGCTCTTTCTCTTTTTCTTTTTTCTTATATATTCTTTCTACAACCCCAAAAGATTTTCCAAATCATAATTTTCATTTCTCTCACAAAATTCAATCCAAGCACTTCATTTCTTCTTCTCTTAAACCTCATCCAAACCCCTCAAACTTGTTCCTAAGCATATATGAAAGAATTAAAGGCTCAACTTGGCTCCAAAACAATGGTTAGGGTAATTATGTTTCCACCTTATTTCTCCAACAGTATCGAAGGTAGGTACTAAGAAGGAATGACCTAAGATCATTTCCTAGTTCAATGTGACATGTTAAAAAAAGTGGTATCGACAGACTCTACTTATTCCACTTGTGCCTCGCCTCTCACAACCAATCAATAATGAGGTATAAGAACTCATTAGGCTCAAAACTCACAAGTTCAAAGGTGTTGAGTTCTAAGCATTAATATAACATGACATCAAGTGCAAAATTTGTTCAACCAAGGCATGCATCAACTTCTAGTTATTCCGCCCTATCATAAGCTCAAATGAAATCAAATCATGTCCATGCCTCATCACGAATTCAATCTTAAGCCAAAGTTATCACAATCAAGCCCATTTCACATGCAAGCACTTAACTCAAAATAAATCATACAATTCATGCTTAGTGTGAGAATTAAGTGTTAGAGTTTGTGTACCCTACTTCCATCAGTTTTACAAGGTGGAATAAAAGAAAATCCGGCATGGTTCCGACTATTTAAGCTCTATCCACCTGCTCCAAATCACCATAGAAAAACAGCAAAACCGCAATTCTCAAAATACCAGTTACTAAAACAAGATTAAGATCATATCATTATACAACCCCATCGAATGACTCAAAGCAACTAAATAAGACTAAACACTAAAACAGACTACATAAAAGTAAACAAGGGTAGAGAAAAGATAAAGCAGTCTAAAATAACAAGTAGGGAAGATAGGGAAGAAGAGAGAACCGACGTCCGTCCAACCCCCCAAACTTAGTCCGAAGACGACTAAGTTTGAAAAGACGGTAAGACGGTGATCACTGCTGGGCCGAGCCTGGAGCATCGTCATTCCTCCGGCGCCTCCGATAGTAGGCTGGAAGCTGATTGTACACATCATGCAACTCGGTCTCAACGCCGGTTAGCCTATCATTCACCTGATCAAATCTGTGGTCAAACTACTCTCTCTGGCTAACCATATCAGCCCGCAATGCTGTCACCTCTATCCCTAAACCGGCCATCCTCATGTCCAATCCTGCCATGGACGCAGTCATGCCCCTCATCAAGCCTAGCATCTCTGTCTGCCAAGGGCTATGGGCGCCAGCTGCCGATGTCCCGGCACCCTCATCGTCCTGCGGCGCCTAGTCATCCATTGACTCCTCATCATGATCCTCCGGCACAGCAGTAGAATGCTCATAATTTGAGTAAGTCCCATTTCGCCCTTTTTTATACCATAAAGCTTTATGAGCTGGCGAGTCCAACAACCAATTTGCCTCGGCACCCGGAGCAGTAATAGTCGTGGCGGCAGTATTCGGAAGCATCATCCATGCATCGTCAACCACCTTGTACAAGTAGGCATTCTCTCTGGGAATGGAAATGTACTTAGCCAAAGTGAGTACCGAAAGATCCACCACAGACGGTGCCACCTCCGTACCTTCCCGAGGAATCTCAAAATGGTCGAGAATAGGTGTAAGCATTTTGCCACAATAGATGTTGGTCCGTGTGGGGGCTCGACTCCAGTTATCCATAGCCACAACAGCCATGGAAAAAGGAACTCCGGCAAGCATCGAATGGAGCAAGTAAAGCTCCGAAATAATCACATTGTTGCTCTCATGTCTCCCGGATATCGAGTTCGCGACGGTCTTGTGAATGTACTTAAGCACCGGGTTCCTAATGAGAGAACCCTTTGCCAATTTCATCCTCAATGTCCCTAAGACGACCTCTCCCGAAATCAGATGCCAAAATTCCTTGGCATTAAAACCAACGGGTATATAACCCGAGCCCGCCGCATAACCATAAATGGCGTCCAACTGCGCACGTTCCAAGGTATACCTTTTGCCCCCATCTTGAATGTCAAGTGGCTAGGCCAATTGCCGGGACTCCTGTGCACAGTA
The DNA here is from genome assembly GCA_026898455.1 of Plectranthus barbatus. Classification (NCBI taxonomy): domain Eukaryota; kingdom Viridiplantae; phylum Streptophyta; class Magnoliopsida; order Lamiales; family Lamiaceae; genus Plectranthus; species Plectranthus barbatus. The sequence goes on along the minus strand of JAPKLW010011794.1, from coordinate 6,963 downwards.
GCCGATGCCAAGAATTCTTTTGTTTGCTCTTCAAAAGCAGGCCACCTTTCCTTGAGCATCTTGTCCCATCCTATGTTGTGGAATAGTGTTTCCACATCCTCGTTAATCCCCAATGCAGTAAGAGTGGCTGGGCAAGGGTATTTTGATCCATGAACAACACACTTGTTAAGGGCCCGGAGTGCCTTGTACTCATCATCCGTGAAATTGGTAGGGCGTGCCACATGTGGTTTGGGTCCCATATTATCTGCAACAACGAACTATAAATCATTCTCCAATTTAACCCACAAGACTTCCAAACATCAAGTGTACAAGCACAAAAATTCCCCACATTAACCCGTGAACATGAAGTACTCATCTCGGTATGACAAGAAGTCTACAGTTTCACATGAGTATCATACACAATCAAGAATTTAAATTGAGCCCAAATATCTCAAGAAAAAGCAATAACTCCTAAATTCAACAAAAATTCCAGCAATTCAATTCAACTTCAACAAAATATGCCCAATAATCGCAACATATAAACAATCCTAACCACAAACATGTTCTTGGGCATTTATTCAAACACCATATGTGCATCTATTCCCAAAACCTAGAGGAGAACATCCAGCCATGAATATCCCCCAAACACACGATCCAAATCTAGATATTAACAAAACACTAAATTAACATGAAAGAGGGGAAGAAATTACCCGTTGTTGGTCGAAAAATTGAAAGGAATGCAAGAAATCAAAAAGGGGTACTGTTCGGTAGAAATAGAGGCGAGCGAATGTTTTCATCCCGCGCGGCATTCTTTTATACTTGCGACGCGTCCCGAGCGGTACAACCCTATCCCGCTCGGGACGGCTCGACCAGCCCGGTTCGCAACCCTCTTAAAATCGGTCCCGAACGGGACACATTGATCCCGTTCGGGATCAACCTTGGCATTTCAGCAAAATTGGTTCTTTTTCCATCCCGAGCGGTATGTGATGGTCCCGCTCGGGATACGTCATTTTTCTCCATATGTTACGCATCCCGAGCGGCATGCTTTTGTTCCGCTCGGGACCGTTCTCGGCCCTGCAGCAAAATTCCATTTTTCTCTATCCCGAGCGGGATTTGATGCTTCCCCTCGGGATTTTTCACGGCCATTCACGTCATTGAACCATATTTCCCCCAAAGTGAAGTATGTTCTTCCCTACATCACTCCAATCAACTCCCAACAAACATTAGTAACACTTAGTTCCCCCCAAACTCGACATAATGCAAAACAATTCCGAAAACACATGCATTCTAAACTATTAATGAAAATAAGACAAGTAAATCGAACTTGGGTTGCCTCCCAAGAAGCGCTTCATTTATCGTCGGGAGCTCGACGAACTCACCTACTTACCATTATGCGAGGGAGATTTCATTCACAGTTCGAGGTTGCTCAGAAGTGTATAATCGCTTAATCTGGTGCCCATTCACCTTGAAGTAGTGTCCATCTTCGGTCTCCAGTTCCAATGTACCATTCGTGAACACTTCGCACCTTGTACGGCCCTATCCAACGAGAAAGGAATTTACCCGGAAACAATTTTAAACGAGAATTAAAAACAAGAACCATATCACCTTTGTAAAACTTCTTCACTCGAATCTATTGGTCGTGAAACCGTTTAGCTCTCTCCTTGCACAACTTCGTGCTCTCATAGGCCTCGTGTCTCCACTCATCAAGCTCATTCAACTTCTGCACCCGATCCCCCTGAGCTTTCAGGAAATCCAAGTTCAATGTTTTGATGGCCCAAAACGCCTTGTGCTCAACTTCAACCGGAAGATGGTAGGATTTGCCATAAACCAACTGGTACGGGGACATGCCAATTGGTGCCTTGAAGGCTGTCCGGTAGGCCCACAAAGCCTCATCAAGTCTATTGCTCCAGTCCTTCCGATTCAACACCGTCTTCTCAAGCATCTGTTTGATCTCTCGATTGGCAAGTTCGGCCTGCCCATTGGCTTGCGGGTGATAAGCTGTTGTTACTCTTTGTCGCACCCCATACCTCGCCAGAAGTTTATCCATGAGTTTGTTGCAGAAGTGACTGCCTCCATCACTCACCAAAGCCCTGGGAATGCCAAATCGAGCAACTAAAGCCTGCAAAAACTTCAGCACCACTTGAGAATCATTAGTAACAGTGGGTATGGCCTCCACCCATCGAGACACATAATCCACAGCAAGAAGAATATACTTAAAACCGAAAGATGGTGGAAAAGGGCCCATAAAGTCAATGCCCCAAACATCAAATATATCCACTTCAATAAAGATCTTTTGGGGCATCTCATCCCTTCGGGTTATATTCCCCATCCTCTGGCATCTATCACAAGTTCTAACCATAGCAATACAATCTTTAAAAACAGAAGGCCAATAAAATCCACAAGCTAATACCTTCAATGCGGTGCGGTTTGCACCAAAGTGACCCCCACTTACCGATTGATGACATTCTTCGATAATTTTTCTCCATTCGCTCTGATGAACACATCTGCGAATAATACTGTCAGCACACCTGCGGAACAGATACGGTTCTTCCCAGTAGTAGAACTTGGCCTCCTTCAGAAATTTCTTCCGCTGATAGGGCTCCAAATCCGGAGGTAAGACACCTACAACCAAAAAATTACAAAAATCCGCATACCAAGGAACACTAGCAACTGCCACAGTCATAATCCTCTCATCAGGAAAATCCTCTTTAATTAAGCCATCCTGATTGTCCCCCTCAACCGAATTCTCTAACCTAGATAGATGATCTGCAATTACATTCTCACAACCTTTCTTATCTCTAATTTCCATGTCAAACTCTTGCAAAAGCAAAATCCATTTGAGCAACCTAGGCTTTGAATCAGTTTTAGTAAACAAGTATTTAATGGCTGCATGATCAGTGTAAACCCCATACTTTGCTCCTACTAAATAAGCACAAAACTTATCATAGGCATAAACAACAACAAGTAATTCCTTCTCAGTCACGGTGTAATTCACTTGAGCAGGATTCAACATTTTTCTAGCATAAGCAATAACTCTAAAGATTGTATCCCTAATCTGTCCAAGAGCTAGCCCCACAGCAGAGTCACTAGCATCACACATTAACACAAAGTCCTCCTCCCAATCCGGAGTCACTAACACTGGAGCTGTCACTAATGCTTTCTTCAACCTCTCAAAAGCCTTCACAGAATCCTCACTAAAATCAAAAGGGACATCCTTCTCTAGCAAGCTACACAAAGGTTTGGTTATCTTGTAAAAATCCTGAATAAATCTCCTATAAAACCCAGCGTGTCCCAAGAAACTCCTAACCCCTTTAACTGTCTTAGGCAATGGAAGTTGTTCAATTGCTACCACTTTAGCCTTGTTAACCTCTATCCCCCTACTAGAGACCTTATGACCCAACACAATTCCCTCCCTAACCATGAAGTGACATTTTTCCCAATTTAATACCAAGTTAGTCTCCTCACACCTTTGCAACACAATTTTTAAATTTTCAAAACAATCATCAAAAGACAAGCCAAAAACAGAGAAATCGTCCATAAAGACTTTCATAATATTTTCAATAAGACCATGAAAAATGGACATCATACACCTTTGAAATGTCGCCGGTGCATTGCACAGCCCAAAGGGCATCCTCCGATAGGCAAAAATCCCGTAGGGACAAGTGAAAGTTGTCTTGTGCTGGTCTTCAGGTGCCACCACAATCTGATTGTATCCGGAGTATCCATCCAAGAAGCAATAATGAGACTTTCCTGCAAGACGGTCAAGCATTTGATCAATAAAGGGTAAAGGAAAATGATCTTTAAGAGTTGCATTATTTAAAGCCCTGTAATCAATGCAGAAACGCCATCCGGTAGTCGGTCTCTTCTTCTCCTCCTGGCTTGATAACCTTCTCGAATCCCCCTTTCTTCGGAACCATGTGAGTCGGACTGACCCACTCACTATCACTCGGAGCATAGATAATATTATTATCCAACAGCTTCATCACTTCCTTTTTCACCACCTCTTGCATCTTCGGATTCAGTCTCCTTTGAGGTTGTCTCTTTGGCTTGCTCCCTTCTTCCAGAATGATTTTATGCATCACAATAGACGGACTGATCCCCCTTATGTCGGAAATCTGCCACCCTATAGCTGATCTGTGCATCCTCAGGACCCTCTTAAGCTTTTCAATCTCCACGGCAGAAAATGTCGAGTTAACAATGACTGGATAAGTGTCATTCTCCCCAAGGAAGACATATCGGAGGCTATCTGGCAATTTCTTCAACTCCACCACTGGGGCTTCGTTTTTTCTCTTCTCCCTCTTGAATTTAGCTTCCAGCTCTTCCTCCTTAGTCCTCAACTCCAGAAACTTGGCATCCTGCTTTGGTCTGACCTCTGGTGTATCTTCCAATGCATTCACCATTTCTAGCAACTCATCACAAGCCTCATAAAGCTCATCAAAATCAAAGTTAGAGTGCAAAGAATCATGAATAACCTCTTCTAGAGCATCTTTCTTCTCATGACCAAATGACAAGGGAAAAGATATTACCTCGATGTTGTTGCACTCGTCATACCTGTCCTCATGTTTCTTCATCGCATCTGAGATGGAGAATGTAATTTTTTGGTCATTGAAACGGAGAGTCAGCTCTCCTTCCCTCACATCAATCAATGCTCCTCCAGTACGCAAGAACGGTCTCCCAAGAATCAACGACACATTCTTATCTTCCTCCATATCGAGAACCACAAAATCCGCAGGGAATATAAAATCCTTAACTCGGACCAAAACATCTTCTACAATTCCCTTCGGATAGGATAGAGAGCCATCCGCCATTTGGAGAGTAATGGTGGTCGGTTTGATCTCCCCAATCTGCAGTCTATTGAAAATAGATAGCGGCATCAGATTAATGCTCGCACCCGAACCGCACAGTGCATGGCCAAACTCCAATCCACCAATGACACAAGAAATTGTGAAGCTCCCCGGATCTTGCCTCTTAACAGGCATTTTTCGCTGGATCGCTGCACTGCTTTCCTCAAACAAGTTCACAGTCTCAAATTCCCCAAACTTCCTTCTATGTGTCACCAGTTCCTTCAGGAATTTGGCATACCCTGGAATATCTTGCAGAACTTCCAGCAATGGCAAGTTGATCTGCACCTTTTTCAAATGGTCTAAAAACCTTGCAAACTGCTTGCTCATTTTATTATTTGCAAATCTCTGAGGAAAGGGTAGGTTGCTCCCTTTGGAAATTTCCTCGGATGTGCTCCCCTTTCGTGTTTTGACTAGCTGGGGAGTCACTTCCGCTTCAATCTCTTCTCTTCTGAAACTTTGTCCTGGAGCCCCTTCTTCTCTTTACCCGACATGGGGTTACTGGGCTCGTCATACGATCGACCACTTCTCGCGGTTATAGCACTGCAATTCTTCTTCGGGTTGGCTTCAGTATCACTGGGAAACTGCCCCTGTTTGTGATTCCCACTCACATGCTTAGCAATGGTAGAGATTTGATTCTGCATCTCTGTCAGCATACCGTCGTATTTATCAAATCTCTTCTCAAACTCTTCTTCTCTCGAGCTTTGTGCTCTTCTTTCCTGCTGCCCATACTGCCTCCTCATGTTATCACCCCCATTCCCCTGATTCGATCCTTCCCCTCTCTTCAAAAATCCAGGAGGTGGATTCATAGCATTATTCAGATTCCCATAAGACAGATTCGGGTGGAATCGGTTACTGGGATGATATGGAGGATTTTCATGCTGATAGTTTGGCCTTCGGTAATTCCCATAATTTCCTCTGCCAACGAAATTCACATCATCAACTGACTGGGCGTCCAATTGTGCTATTTTGTTGTACTGATTCGGAATCTGAGTTCCTCCTCTTGAGGAATTCCCCATTTGCTGTTGTTGCTGTTGAGCTCGATCCAAGAGAAGGAGATCCATCTTTGTTTCCATAGAAGCCATTTTCTCCTTCATCTCATCTTGATCCTTTGTCGCAGCCACACTCTTCACAACTCTATAATCTCTTCTTTCTTTTGGCCACTTGTAACTGTTTTCGGCCAGCTTTTCAATCGCCTTCATGGCTTCATCTTCCTCTAGATCAAGGAAATCTCCTCTACCAATATTATCCAGCCGGAGTTGTGTGTCATTCTCTACTCCAGCATAAAAGTGGCAAATGATTTGGGCATCAGACATCCCATGTTTTGGACATTTCCTCAGCATCTCTCGAAATCTGTCCCATGCCTCGTATAGTGGCTCGTCATATTGCTGGCTGAATGACTGAATTTCTGCCTTCCTTTTCAGTGTCAGCCCTGGTGGGAAATACTTCAGCAAAAACTTCTCTTTCAGATCCTCCCATGTGCTTATCTCAGTCTTATTCAGCCCAACCAACCAAGCCTTAGCCTCGTCCTTCAGAGAAAAGGTGAACAGATACATCCTGACCTGGTCCTGAGGTACTTGATTGATCATTATCATGTCTGCTACCTCCAAAAACTATTGGATATGCCCATTCGGATCCTCGCCAGGTTTCCCCCCGAACTGATTCCTCTGTACCATCTGAGCAAGCTGGGGTTTGATCTCGAAGTGAGTAGCGTCTGTCCGCAAATTGAATCCATCAGTAGATTCTCCCCTCGGAGGTCGGAATAGATTTTGAAGAGGATTTCTCCTCTCTTCCCTTCGTTGCCGTTCCCCTGTGTTGTTGTTAACTTGGGCTCGGAATTCTTCCAGTTGCCTCTGCAAATTCTCAATCAACTGTCTGTCGTTCCTTTGATCTTCCTCAGCCATGTCTTCCTTCACTACTACTTGTGTTGTCTGTTCTCGTATTTTCTTTGCTTTAGCTCTTGTAATCATGCACAACCTGCACCAATAAAAATTAAAATTAAGTAACACTATAGTAAACATAGACTACCAAGCTTTAAATCCCCTAATATCAAACAACGACCTACAATTTGAGTCCCCGGCAACGGCGCCAAAACTTGATGCAGTATTTTTATCAAGTAAAAATTATCGAACACGAAGACTCA
>JAPKLW010011793.1:0-10595 GCA_026898455.1 Plectranthus barbatus | reverse complement strand
CCAAATTTCCCAACAATTTCCCCCTTTTTGGTGCGATCAAAGCCTAACCAGCGAGCACTCAGCTGATGAGGAAAGTTACAAAGTATTTCAGGGTTTTACAAAATAAACCTATCAGATCTAAACCCATGAAAATACTTCCTCACATCAGCTCTAACTAAAAATCTTCCCCCTCAAACCAGGAGAGATATTGCTCGTTTAAAATATGAAAATTGAGATCAGAGCAAAAGGATTTAAAGTGTGTGATACGAGTGCTGGTGCTGATTACACTGGAAGTGTAAGTTCAGCTGGTAAGTAAATACTCAGACAATTTGTTGGACAATGAGGAATTGTCATCAACTTGTCAGTAATCAATCCATTTAATATGTTGCAGTTACAAGTACATGATAGAAAACTGACTAGTCTAGAGATACAAATACTTACAACAAAATGAATAAACAAGACTATGGCTGAGAAGATGATCCTGGTGATTGAGTTCTGCTTGTGAGCGACCTCAGGATCTCATGAGCGCTGCCATATCTTGTCTGCTCTTCTCCCTTTCCTCAGCAGCAATCCTCCTCTCCTCTTCAGCAAGACGAGCTCTCTCTGCCTCAGCACGTGCTCGCGTACTTTCCCCCTCTTGGATCCGTGCTAAAAAGGAGGACACTCCAGCGGTTACAGACTCCATCTGTTGAGCAACTTCAGTTCGGAAGGAGGCGAAGCGCTGATCCATCCTGGCATCAATGAGTGCAAGAAGCTGCGCAGGAGGATGGATCTCGGAGATTGGCTGCGCTGAGACTTCCAGGGAAGAGGAAGGCACACCAGTTGCGGAAGGAGCCATTGCTGGTTCTGATTCAGCTGATTCTTCCATTATGGCTGGCTCCTCCGCTGGCACTGCAGCTGCAGCTGGTTCCTCCGCTGGTACTTCGACTGCTGCTTCTGCTGGCTCCACTACTGGCACTGCTGCTGGAGCTGGCTGGACTTGTTCAGAAACAACTGTTGGGGCTGTGAAATCCACCACTTGCCAGTCCATGTGAGCAGGGACGAGATCGCCCGAGACAATAGGAATAGGAGGGACGGCAAGGGTCAGCCACAAACCACGAGAGGGATCCTCCTCTACTAAGTGGTCTACCAGCAGAGCGCTGGCAGCCATGTCGAACAATATAGCATGGTAGGGAGGGATCCTCGGGAGGGTAACCAGCACTTTGAGGCGACGGAGCGCGTACGTCAGCTGGTACCCCCGACTGGTGACTTGAAACTGGAGGAAAGGTAACTTGATCTTTTTCAGTGGCGGGAGGCCGGAGCTTCCAGTCAGCTGCCTATACTCAGCGATTTTCTGGAAGCGGCGCCTGATCCTCCTTGTAGACAGCTGCTGGGGGCATTCTGGATCAGTGCCCATGAAGGCATGAGCCCACTCCTCCTCCGCTCTCCAGTAGCCAAGACCCAGCCTGGCATAGAGGACCGCCCGCTTCTCCACTGTCAGCAGGCGCTCGCATCGATCGAAAATCCTCCACCTCCGGAACTCCAGACACAGTTCCGGATCCACCCTCCAGAGTATTCGGTAGCTGGATATCATTTCGTCATTGACGGCATTCTCTACTTCCGCCGTGATGTTTTCAGCATACTCATAGAGAGTGGAATTGTAGTATTCCACTGGCTGCAGGGGCAGGCACCAGTCAAAAATTCTTGAGGCATATACCGACTGGTGGGGGAGGCCGCTGGTTGGGATTATGTTGAATGCTGAAGGCTCAGGCACTCGTGAATTTAGAAACGCCAAGTCCCCGCGGTGCTCCCACCGGTGTACCCCTGTCACTCGCGACTGGAAGGTATCCTCATCAATCAGTGATGCTCTTGGATGCAGAGCATGTATGGTCGCCTTTCAGTACGTGCACGCCTAGCTGGTGATGTAGAGGATGTTGCTGGTCGCCCGGAAGTTGATGTCGAGGCATCTGTAGATCGGGGGCGACTGGCAGGAAGACGAGCCTTATCATCAAGGTCTGGGAACAGATCCCTTGGCTCCATCCTCTGCACCATGGAGTAATGTATCACCTCTTCAGCTGCCGCCTGCTCCGGTTCCTCAGCCCTTGGCTCCTCTGCATCCTCAGAATTTGAGCTTATGTCTGAAAAACTCGCCAGTTTTTCCGGGGTGGTCGCCCGCACTTCTTCTCCTCCACTGGCTTCCCCTTGCGTCGCCAGTGGGCCTTCTTCATCACCATCACCTCCACCATCCCCTTGCTCAGGTGGAGGGACGTCAGCAACTTCCTCTTCAGGCTGGTACTTATCCACAAGGTATAGTACGTCCTCGTCAGCGCCCATCACCAGCAGGCGTGTAAATGATTCATCGGGTAAGATCTCGCCTGGTGCTGGTGCTGGTGGCACGGTACTTGTTGAAGTCTCGGGGACTTCCCATTTTCCCTTGGCCACCTGGCGCAATTGTTCGGCCAGTTGCTCCTGGCGCCTGACCTCGTGCTCAGCCTGCACCTTTGCATAAGCTTCATCGCGGGCTGCCAGCTCAGCTTCTCTTATTCGCTGGTCGGCCAAGGCCTTCAACCTTGCCTGGGCCTGTTTCTTCCTTACTATGGAGGCTTGTTGCTCCTTCTTTGCTTGCTCCACCAGTGTCTGAGCTCTGGTCTGAACCCTCTTTCGCTTCCGGGTCATCCTTTCTATGGTCTCCTCCTCAGTTAGTCCAAGAACGGACTTCTTGACTGGTATCTAGATTTTCCCGGATGCTGGTTCATAAGCAGCAGCTTGCGGAGGCTGCTGGTACTGGTGAGTCTTAGGCTTCTTGGTGACTGGTACAAGTTGTACGTCCCGTGGGTGGATACCAGTCGCCTCAGCCACCGCGCCTTCCATGGTGTCGAAGAGAGACTCCGTCTCCAGTTTCCTCTTCAACTCTGCCCTTGCCTCTGCTGTCAGCGGGAGAGCCATAACTGGTGCTTGCTCTCCCAGGTCTTCTGAGTCCTCCTCAGAAACGACCTCAGCAGGGTCCACTGCTGACTTTCCTTTCAGCCTGCGTGGCTTCTTGTAATCTGGGCGAGGCAGCTTCACCTTCGTGGCTGGTATGAAATCGGATCCAACCAGCTGTTCCCCCTGATCCACGCCATCACCCAATTCCATCTCCAGGATGTTGCTGATCCTCAGCCCGAAGGATACGGCGTGAGCAAACTTCCCTTCCGTTGGCACGGTGATGTTTCGCGCCACATTCTCCAGCAACCGGCCAAAGAAAAATTCGGCCCAATTGCCCTGAACTCCATCCACCAGGGCACACATCACCGAGAACTTCCGCAGGCTTAACTCGGCGTACGAGCCGACCTCACATTGTAGCATGCGAACTACAATGTCGCACACCATTTGCCAGTACTCCTCCATCTCGGACTTCTTCATGCCAGTCCGGAAGTGTTGGGATTGTATACTGAAAGCATATATGATTAAGTGTTTCGTACACTGGTATTCATGTATGTATCCGCAACAATGCTCGCTGTCTGATAGAACAATCATACGACGAACTATAATATCCTTTTATCTCGTGGAAAGGGATGACCATATGGTGTGTTGTAGATCACAGAGGATCATATGGTTCGCTTGACCTAGCGAGATATAAAGAGTATCACAGCTGAGACGGTCCCTGGATAGGCTGTCGGTTTAAGCTGCGGCACATCAGTTCATAAGTGGGCTTATCCTGGCTACTTGATGTGTCGGTACATTTTTATGTATTGATGGGATCAACAGTGGGATGCGCCGTTCTCATTGACATATGAACGAGCCAGATCCCTAGCATACTTTCTGTGATCTTAAATCGTACTGAAGGATAAGGGGCACACACAGATTGACCACACTTTGATTTACTAGAGTGGCGGGTCTTACATGTACCCTTATACTTGTATTTTGGGTGTTGGCAATTTGTGTGGGGTCTGCTTAGTCTGGATGTATGGTAACATATCCGTTTAGGATGGTGACATTCCCTGATGAGCTCACAAAGGTTCATTATGCTAAACCCTGCAGGTTGAATTATTTAATTCAGGCATAAGTGATAAAAGGTGAGTGGTGTTATTCAGGAAATAAGAAATTAATTAATTGTGGCTGATTGTCATAAGCCAAATTAATTAATGAATGTCTGAAACCTTAAATATGTGGATCAAGTTAGTTTGGTGCAACCCGTTCCTAATAACGTGGTAATAAAGGGGCGAGTCAGTATTGTTACCGTGGTGAAGGTTAAAACAATACTTTATTAATTAATTAATGTTCTGGGTTGGACATGTGAGAATTAATTAATAAAAGAGGGCCCACTTTATTATTTGCATCTGATCCCTGGTCTGGCCCATAAACTGCTCTCAGCCCATTAGGGTTAGGGTTTCATAAACCCTAACACTATATAAACCTCCTCCTCTCTAGACAGATACACAAATGAGTCGTCATTCTTTCAGTTGTCGACTGGAGTGTTGAAAACTAGGGTTTCACACAGAATAGTGAGAGAGGGGCGACGGCGCTGGATCTGAGGGGAGAAGATTGATCGACTTCTCCATAGCTCGGATTTAACTTGGTAGAATAATCCTCACCAGATTTCCAAGGAGCAAGGGATACAGATCAGAAGATCAGATCTGTAGGAACAGAAAGAGGCCATCGATTTCTTCAAGAAGAAGAAAGCCATTGTTTTGTTCATATTCCGCTTCAGATCTGAATAGGCTTTCACCGTTATTGTTCTCCGATCTGTCCTGTGGATCAAACGGTGAAACAAGGTACAATCTTTAATCCATCATATGCAATTTAATTTGTAGGAGCATGCATAGGCTTTCGCATGGTTCATTTAATTGTATTTATTCCTGGTATCCTAAGAACGATCCTTGGCAAGTTTAATGGCAATTAATATTGCCCGTCGTAGACTCAAACCCTACAATTGGTATCAGAGCGAGGTTCAGAGTTCTTAGGCTCTATCTTGAATAGATTGAGATTAAATGAATATGTATGTTCATGGATGGATTTGAATTGTTTGAATGTTTTTGTTCTCGTGGCCTTCTCGTTTTTGGATCTGTTTTTCACCACGAGAAAATCCGTGGTTAGATTTGATAGGAAGATTATGTAATAGATTTTAGATCTATTTTTTTGTATTTTCTATTTTTCAAATCTGTAAAATTGAGATCCGAAAGAAGAACGAGAAATCGAAGAACGAAGAACAATCATGGAGATCCACAAGGCCTAGGGTTCAGCCCCTCACCACCACCACTCGCCGGCGGCTGCGCCGCCGGCGGCGAGGATTTTCAGCGGCGGCGGCCGGTCTCTGCAGCGACGAAGGGTGGCGGCGGCGCGCTCTGCGCGTGGCTGGGCCGCGCCCAGACCTGCCTGCTTCGCGAGTTCCGACGAGTCCCAGACAAGAGGCGGGTGCCGTGGCGACTACTCGGAGGTCGCCGGCGTCTCTGTCAGCCGCGAACGTCAGCGGGGGTGCCGGCGGCGTGCAGCAGGCTCACGCTGCGCGCGGCTGGGCCGTCCCCTCGTAATGCCCGCATTTCCGGCGAAGTGGAAGCCGCGTGTGCGGTGGTTGTTTCGCGCGGAAGTGATGGACGGCCTGCTGCGCTGCACCACTGTCGACGACGGCGGGCGTGGCGGCTGCGGGCGAGGGCTGCGTCGCGTTTCTGACTGGCGGCGGCCGTGGGTCTGGCGTGCAGACTTGCTGCATCTGCTGCTGCTGCTCGCGGTGGCGACTCCACGGCGCGGCGGTGGGCTTGCAGCGACGGCTGGGCTGGTGGTGCGGCCAGCGACGACGGCAGCTGTGAGCTCCGGCCACGAGCGGTGGCCGGAAAGGCGGCTGGCGGTAGGCTGCTGGTGGGAGGCGGCTAGGGTTTGCTGAAACCCTAGGGTTTGGCTGCACGGGCCAGAATTCGGGCTTCTCAGCCCGGAGGCAGCCCGATGTACTGGAATTAGGGTTTGGTTCTCCTTTTGGGCCAGAAACCCTAATTTGAAGCCCAAATGCTGTCAAAAGAAGTTGCAGATTTCAAATAAAAGAGTGGGAGCCCAGTTTGAAGATCTGTATTGAAATAAAAGCCTTGTAATAGATAGGTTTAATTTTATTTCAGTTGTAATCGCATTAAAGGGGCCACGAGAAATTTTATTTGTTTATTTAATTATTTCTCGTTATGATGTGATTTATTATGTGCGCACTAGTAAATAATAGGAAAGCATGCTTACTTGCTTTAATTATTTACTTTCATAAGCATGTTGTAATTTTTAAATTATTGAGCATGTCTTATGTGATTTATTTTATGTTTTAAATTGTGTCTATAAATTCCAAGAATCATATTAATTTATGATGGAATTTTGAGTGACATAATTTATGAGAACATAAAATAATGTGTGCGCATGAAACCTTTAGAACAAAAATACTAAGCTGGATTTTGGTTCTTCTCTAACCAAGATCATTAGACCTCCACAAATACGACTTCTCATTGGAAGTGAGGTATCTCGAAGCGTAAATGACTACTCGGGTAGCTTACGTTAGAGTTTCCTTATCAAGATCCAATGCGATGAGGTTTCCAAATAAAACACTTATTTTAATATGAGAAGTGGGAGCCTCGAAGCAAATGGACTACTCGGGTAGCTTGCATTGAGACAACTTCCACTGGTCTCTAAGATTAATCTAAGTGGGATAACAAAGGATGTTGAGGGCATGCGGTATGGGTCCAGTACGTATGCTAAATCGCTCTAAACATCTAGAGTTAGGCTTGTGGTTACTTTGGCTTAGATGTTGCCTGGAGTATAACTCTTTTGAGATGTCCCTGCTCCGGATAGGTGAACATGGTCTTGAGATCTCCAATATTAATTTCTTTTGCTTAAGATACCTGGCATGGAGAGAAATTAAAGGATCTTTATGGTCTGGTTGAGCGTTTTTGTCGTAAATGGACTACTCGGGTAGCTTGCGACAAATTTGCTTGGGCAATTGGAGGAAACAAAGTGCATTGTTTTATCTAAAGGTTCTATGCATTATTTGTTTCAATTGTTCGTAGTATGTGCTTACTTTAATTCGCTTAATTGTTTTCAGATATGTCTATGAACAACGTCATTAATATCCTTGCTCAAAACTCTTTAACTGGTCCAAATTTCCTTGAATGGAAACGCAATTTGGATTATATCCTGGTTGCGGAGGAACACAAGTTTGTCCTTACTGATCCTTGTCCGGCTGCCCCAGCTGCTAATGCTACTGCCGAGCAGCGGCAGTCTTACGATAAGTGGATCAAGTCGAACAATGTAGTGAAATGCTACATGATGACCACTATGAGTAAGGTACTGCAGCTGCAGCATCAGCACTATGATAAGGCCTGTGATATTATGGATAATCTCACAGCGACTTATGGGGAGACGGACAGAACTGTCAGATTCAATCTCATGAAGGAGATTGTAAGCAAGAAAATGGCAGAGGGCAGTTCAGTGAGAGAGCACGTTGTTGCCATGACTCACCTCATGGATGAACTGACGTTGCATGGTGGTGGTATCGACGCGGAAGCGCAGGTCGATATCATACTAAACTCTCTTCCTAAGTCTTTTGAGAACTTCAGGTTGAATGCTGTCATGAACAAGAAGGAGTATACTCTTAATGAGTTACTCAGTGACTTGATGGCGGCACAGTCCCTGATGGAACCCGAGAAAGCAGTTTTAGTTTCTTCCGGTAACCGTTCTGCTGCTTCTAATCGAGCAAGAACTAATAGAACGGGTAGGAGAAACAAGAAAGCTGCTGGAGGGAACAATGGAGTTCTTGCTCCAAAGAAAAAGACTAGGAAAGTTAAACCAAAGGACAAGTGTTTCCGCTGTGGCAAGACAGGACACTGGAGGGCAAATTGTCCCAATCCTAATGGGCTTGGTACGTCATCGTTTACATGTTTAGTATCAGTTTTGGTCTACTCCTCGTGAGTAGTGGTTAACTGTAAGTACTAATCATGTTATGGCTGCTTTTGTGCAGAGAATCAAGCTGGTGGCAATGCTTGAAGATGACGGGAGTGCCAACTCCAAAGAAGATGCTGGAGATCAGTCTCAAGCTGTTGGAGTTTTTTGCCTCTAGTTTATGCTGAAAAACTTTGTTTTTAATTCAAGTGTTTGGAAGAGATACATTTGTTTTGTTTAGATAAACAGTTTTCATCCACGTTTTGGATTCTTAGTCATTTTGATAGAATTTTTCTATCATGAATAAATGACAGTGTTTCTATTTATGGATGATTATCTCTTCATTACTTGATTGCATAAACTGTCAGTGTTCTAAGGTATAATTTAAAGAATCTATATAGAGATTGGTTACATCAGTCTAAGTAGTCTTAAGTAGTTCGTGGAGTTATGGATTCTATCCAAGTACTCCTAAGAATGGTACTTATGGCAACTACTTAGAAGTACATTGATTGTAATCAGGCCTTATTTAGGCAGTTATATCTCTATAAGTTATTTCGTGTTTGCTCTGTATAGTGGTTTGAGTCTACTTCCATAGTTGCCTTCACAGGCATTGATGCTGTAGTCATTTAAGATTTGGTATGTTTATCTAGTTCACTGCAAGTCTTAGTCTCTTGCTTTAATCAAGAGCGTTTAAGACTAAGGTAGAGAATAAGTTAAACAAGACCGTAAAATCATTGTGATTTGTTCATAATGAAGTATCTTAAATGGTGTGTATTACAGCATCTGGCAGAGCAAAGGGATTACATCCCAGTTAACTACACCTGTTATCTCTCGATTAAGATGGTGTAGGTAGAACGAAATAAAGATCTTTAAATGTTAACAAATTATACCAGCTATTGCCTAAATCTTTCGTTTTAGGAAAGCGCCAAAACAGTTGTGTATCGTTTAAACTGGTGTCTTCTAAATCAGTTCTAAGTACCTTAGCAGACCTTGATTCAGTCAAAGGGCAATGATGGGTAATTCGGCTGCTAAGCTGATATAAGAGACTGATTCGATAGAAGATAGGTTTAAGATAGTACTGTTTGTGGGCTATTCCAAGTAAACGAAAAAGATGGTGGTTTAATATATCCTAATTACAAGCAAGTTGTATAGGATGAAACCATGAATCCAAATGTAAGATTGTTTTCTAATTTTTAAGAGAAGACAATCCAAATCCATAAGGAAATACCCCGTGGCAGATTGAGCATACCTTGATAGGTATGGAGTCAATTGCACGGTCACCTGTGTAAGGTGGTAAACCACAAGTAATGCACCATTAACTGACAACATAAAAGGAGCGTCGTTGCAGTGGGAGGTTGCCTTAACAGGCTTAATAGTACTGGTTCGTGGAAACAGTCTCTCGACTTGTTCCCAGCTTTACGAACAGCATTGTACTTATCCCTTTAAAGTGTGACGAAGCCGTTAAGACAAACGATGCAGTTTGAATGACGTGAAGTCATGGATTCAGAAATGAATCAATTAAGGTTATTGTAGTATGTCAGGATCAGTGATTGCCGAATAGCTTAACAGCTATATGCGACTGATTGATATACAAGTAAAAGGATCGAATGGTAGCCTAGTGTGTTCAAAGGCCTAGGTTAGTGAGTGAAGGTGTGTTTCACAACAAGACCTTCTCACTGGTTGCAACTATTAAACCCATTCGAGTTCTTTTAAAACATAACAACACATATGTAAGTATCTGGAAGGTAGATGAAGTCGTCCGTATTTTATAAACGGATACCTTAATAAAAGGTGACGACATCTGTATGCAACAACCAGATAAGTTATGTGCAGCATCATGTCTCGAAGCCAAAGTAGTTCAAGTATGAACTTAGCCGTGCTTCAAGATTATGTAACAGACATTTCGATATTGTCCATCGAGAATGAGAGTTACATGAATCAGAGTATGTGTCAGCGAAAGCGTGGTTTTCCTTGCACATTATGCAGATAGTATTTACACATTCGGAAACGGTGTGGAAATGCAGTCAGGCATAAAGGATGGTTATCCGAACAGTTTCAGAAGTAGGACTTGTGAGATTATGGAACATTTTTTGAATTAAAGTCTTGTGTTGGCACAAGAGAAAGGATGTTCAAGTATCTCAAGTCGCTTAAATTGATTCTGTGGTGAGTCGTTCATAGCAAGAAAGGTTGATGTCTTTCTATAGTGCAGATGAACGAGCTCAGATATCTGCAATGCGATAAGCATGTTAGACAGATATCAGTTCAACTCTGGACAAGCACATTGATTACAGATGTGCTATGTGAGTTGAAAGGCATCGGATATCCAGGAGGATCATAAGGAAAGGGAATCGACCTCTAACTATGTGTTGGGCCTTGGAGGAGGAGTTATAGGAATCAAACACATAAGTGTGTTGAAGATTCCAGTATGAAGGCTGGACCCTAGTCAGCTTCATAGACTTCGTAAGAAGCAGTGTAACTCCAACACCATCCTCCAGAGGTGTGCGTTCTGAGTTTGCCTAAGAAAATCACAAGTAGTTGTGATACATATTGGTGCATTGACAAACTCAAGAGGACCCAAGACTCAAAAGGTGATGAGACACATAGGATGTGTTGTATCACATCATACGAGAAATCGTAACAAGAGGTGATGAGTGTACAGTGGAGATGGTTGACATGAATAGACACACTTAATACTTTGATAAAAGCGATGGTATTATGCTTTAAGTATAAGTGGGAGATTGTTGGGATTGTAT
>JAPKLW010011792.1:0-10595 GCA_026898455.1 Plectranthus barbatus | reverse complement strand
AAAAAAATATCGTCTATTCCAATTAGCATGCGCGTAGTGTAAAACCCAGACCATTCGAAATATTTCATTGTTTTTGTTATCTAAGAATCATTAATACACTCTCTTATATAGAGATAGCTATATAAGAGATTAAGGAAACATAATAAATCAACATAAATAAAGGATCTTGAATATCCTCCCTAATTGATCTTTAATTGATTCTCCTTTGAAATTGATCTTGACTTGATTCTTTCCAACACTCCCCCTCAAGTTAAGTATCGAGATTCCCTATACTTAACTTGCTCAGAACTTCGGAGAAACTTTTGGAATCCACAGCTTTAGTTAGAATGTCAGCCAACTGATTTTTTGAAGAGACAAACGGAAATGCAATTGTGCCATCCTCGATTTTTTCCTTTATGAAATGTCGATCGACTTCCACATGTTTAGTACTATCATGTTGAACAGGGTTGCCAGAGATACTTATGGCAGCCTTGTTATCACAAAGAAGTCGACAGGTCTTCCCAGAAAAAAGCCCAAGTTCTTTCATAAGTTTCCTCAACCACAAAACTTCTGTCAAACCACTCTTAATACCTCTGAATTCAGCTTCTGCACTAGATAGTGCAACAACCTTTTGTTTCTTGCTCCTCCATGAGACAAGATTTCCCCCAACTAAAACAAAGTAGCCAGCTGTGGATTTCCTGTCAACTGGATTTCCGGCCCAATCTGCATCAATGTAAGCTTGGATTTCGAGGTTGTCCGATTTTCTGAAGAGGACCCCAAAATTAGCTGTTCCTTTTAGGTATTTTACAATCCTCAGGGCAGCTTCAAGATGTTCAACTTGAGGATGGTGCATGAATTGACTTACTATTCCCACCGCATACGATATATCAGGACGAGTGTGTGAGAGGTAGATGAGACGTCCCACAAGCCGTTGTTACTGACCTTGATTGACATCATCGGCTCCTTCTTTGATTTGGAGTGGAGTCCATGGTTAACAGCCATTGGAGTGGTTGCTGGTTTACAGTCAAGCAGCCCTGTCTCAGCAACAAGATCAAGTGTATATTTTCTTTAACTGATGAAGATGCCACGTTTTGACCTTAGAACTTCAATCCCTAGGAAGTATTTCAACCTTCCCAGATCTTTCATCTCGAATTCCTTAAACAGACTTGCCTTCAACTTAATAATCTCTTCTGTATCATTTCCTGTCAAAATCATATCATCAACATAGATGATTAGACATGTTAGTAAATCTCCTCTCCGTTTGATAAAGAGTGTATGATCGGAGTTGCTTTGTTGGAAGCCCAATTTTCTCATAACGGTTGTAAACCTTCCAAACCAAGCTCTAGGGGATTGCTTGAGACCATAAAGAGTTTTCTTGAGCCCACAAACTTCATCTTCCCTGAACTCATGAGCAAAACCAGGAGGAGGTAGCATATACACTTCTTCTTTTAGTTCTCCATGTAGGAAAGCGTTTGTGACATCAAACTGGTGGAGTCCCCAATCTCTTGTTGCAGCAATTGATAGTAGTACCCTGACTGTATTCATCTTGGCTACTAGAGAAAAAGTCTCGGCATAGGTCTGTGTGTATCCTTTGGCTACCAATCGAGCTTTGTATCGCTCAATGGAACCGTCTGACTTTCTCTTAATCGTGAAAACCCACCTACAGCCAATAGGTTTCTTTCCTTCGGGGAGTTGGCACTTGTCATATGTGTTGGTTCTGTTCAGGGCATCCATTTCCTTTTGAATCACTTCTTTCCAGTGTGGTATTTTCAGTGCTTCCACTTCTGAGGGAGGTATCTCTTCTGCATACAAGGATTTTTCATAAGCTGTGGCCCCTTTCGAAAGTTTGATTTTAGCAAGGGATCCGATGGGGTATTTGCTGTGCCGACTTTCTCTTTCAGGAGAGTAGCGCCTGGGAGGTATACCTCTTGTACTTCGAGGGGGAAGTACATATTGTTCCTGCAAAACAGTCACATCTGGTTCCGGTTCTCTCAATTCATCAGGCAAGATAGGTAAATCAGAGAAAGGAGGAGGATTAGAAAGAGGAGGATCATTACTATCACCAGAGGATACCAAGTTTTCAGGAGATCTTGGAGGTAGCACTTCGAGCTGGTTTTGTTCAGTATTCTCTGCAAGGTGATCAGAAGGTACCTGCTCTTTTCCAGGATCGTCGAAAGGAATACTTAGGAGCCAGCTTAGATGGTCACTATTATTCTCTCCCTGACTACTAGGATGGCTCCGGTAAAATATTCTGTTTCAAGAAAGTCACAGTGTATGGTAGTGATGACTTGTCGGGTTTTTGGATTGTAGCCTCGATAGCCTTTTTGATTAACCCCATAGCCTACGAACACACACTTTTCAGCACAAGGCGCAAATTTGGTGCGCTCATGTTTCGGAATGTGAACAAAGACAGAACAACCAAAGATCTTGGGTTCAAGAGTGAGAGCAGAGGGAAAGGTGACAGTAGAAGAAAGATATTGTAAAGGCGTTTGGAATTGGAGGATTTTTGTAGGTAATCTATTAAGAAGATAGACACTAGTAGCTACAGCTTCAGGCCAAAGGCTGGTGGGAGCACCAGATTCTAGCATAATAGCACGAGTCATCTCTAAAAGAATCCTATTCTTTCGTTCTACAATCCCATTCTGTTCAGGGGTATAGGAGCAAGAAGTTTGGTGTAAAATGCCTTTTTGTTGGCAAAAGTTGATCATGGAGGTATTAATGAACTCACGTCCACTATCGGAGCAAAGTATCTGAATTGTTTTTTTGAACTGAGTTTGTACCATAGCATAAAACAGGGTAAACTTCTCAAAAACCTGAGATTTTGTTTCTAAGAAATAGATCCAGGTCATCCTAGAACAATCATCAACAAACAGAAGGAAATATTTAAACCGATTGCCCCCTAAACATGGAGCTGGGCCCCACACATCAGAATGAACAAGGGAAAAAATATCATCGACTCTTTTATTTTTTGATGGGAACGAATGTCTGTGGCTTTTGGCCATAACACAAGAGTCACACGAAAGCAATGAGTTTTTAACTAGATCAGGAAACAATAATTGTAAATACCCTCTAGAAGGATGTCCTAACCGTCTATGCCACAACCACATATTTCTATCAGCCGATTTCTGAGTAAGTAAAGCGGTACCATTTTGATCAACCTCATCGACACAGTACAACCCCTGCTTCTCAGTGCCACGCCCAATGATCTTCTTCGTCCTGATATCCTGTAAAAGACAGAAGGATGGATTTATAAGAAGGGTGCAATTCAATTCTCGAGTTATATGACTGATGGAAAGTAGTTTATGAGAGAGAGAAGGAACAAAAAGACAATTCGGTAGACATAAAGTAGGAGTAATTTGTACTGTTCCCGATCCTACAACGGCTACTAAATCCCTATTGGCGGTTTGGATATGAGTTTTAGTGGTTTTAGAAATGTGTAAAAATCTGTTTGGTCAAAAGACATAGTGTCGGTGGCTCCGCAATCAAAGATCCATCCCCCCGAAAAAGATTTATGCATAGGTTTAGTGTTACTACTATATTTACATAAGGAGAGACTAGATTGAGGGAAAAAATTAAGTTGATGGGTAAAATTAGGAGAATTAGAACCTGAGGGACTGAATTGCAAAAAACCATAATTACAATAAGAATTAGGGCTTGGAAAATTCCCAAACCCGTTACCTCCATCCCCAGCCTCACAATCGTCGCTTCCCACTCCCAGATCGCCGGCGGCGGCGCTGGCGCTGTCCATCCTTGCGTCGCCGGCGGCCAGCCAGCCGCCACAGCCTGCACGCTGCCATTCGTCGGAACCTGCTGCTGGTACCCTGCCAAGACCGCGAGCCGCTGCACCGCCATGGCTGCAATTCGTCGCGGCGATGCTGCCTGCAGCGGTGCTGCCCACGGCGGCGCTGCTCGCCATTGTGTTTCTGGTGACAGCGCCGGCGCCATCCAGCCAGCCCCACAGCCCGCACGCCTGCCCCTGTTCCCTGCTGCTACACTGCCGTGACCATGGCTTAAACCAGCGAGTCCTGCTACACCGCTGAACCCACCAAACACTACCGCTGCACCGCCGGAGGAGTCGTGCTCCATGGGCTCGCCGGATTTTATGCCAATTGCCATCTTCCCTTTCCCAGCGGTTTTACGGCTGTCGTCCCACCATTCCGGGTATCCAACGATCTGAAAACACTGCTCCTTAGTGTGTTTTTTCATCCCACAGTGTGAACAGACAAGTTTTGACTTGTCGATCTTGGTTTTCTGGAGAGGTTGCCGGTGTTGTTCGCCGCGGGTGGTAGATGCGAATCCCCGTGCCAATCTGTAACTCAGGAAGGGGCGGCTGCATTATCTGAAGTCGGGCAGCCTCCCTTTGAACCCTGGAGAAGGCAGATTCGGGTGCGGGCATAGGCGTCTCTTTGAGTATATCACGTCGAATCCCGTCTAATTTTGAATCGAGGTCGGACAAAAATTGGAATGACCTGTTTTGGATAAGGATGTCGTTGTAGATCTTGACCCCTTTATCACAACAGTTGAAGGGATTTAGTTCTCTGCGATCAATTGTGAGCCAGATTCCCTGCAGTTCTGCCCAGTAACTTTCGAGAGTTCGATCACCTTGGATGACCTTGTTTGCCCTGACTTCAAGGTCATAGGTTTGTAAGGGATCGGGGGCGGCACCATAAGTTGTTGCCAAGCTATCCCAGATTGCTTTGGCAATTTGATGTTGGGCAAAGCTTGAAACCAGTTTGGTTTCCATGTTGTTGAGGATCCATGCAAAGACTGTGAGATCATCCATCTCCCATTGTGCATAACCAGTTTCCTCCTTTTTTGGTGGTGGTGGATCTCCTGTGATGTGTTTTGTTCTCCCTCGGCTTCCAATCGACACCTTCATAAGTCTTGACCAAATTGGATAATTGTTTTCATCCAATTTGAAACCCAGGCTAATGTTTTCTGAATTTTTGGTAACCTGTGTTGACAATTCCTTCATGTCTGACATTCTTGCTTGGATTCAAATGCAGGTACGAATTGGATGGATGGACTGGAAATCTGCCTAGATCAAGGTCAGATAGGTTGTGATTGGTATGGCGATGATGAGATATTTCTGAGCCAACACAAACTCTCCTTTTGATTTCTTTCTCCTTTTTTTTTTTTTTTTTTGCAGAGTCAGGATTTTAAACCTGCTCTGATACCATGTTGAATAGTAAAGAAAAGAATGATTGGAAGAAACATGAGTGGAATATCGTTCCTTTCATTGTTTTTGTTATCTAAGAATAGGGATGTCAAACGGGCTAACCTGCCGGGTTTCGGGCCAGCCCTATCGAGTTGCGGGTTAATCGGTCCGGGCTAAACGGGCCGTAAATTTTGTCGGGTTGGAAATTCTCAACCCTAACCCTAACCCGTCGGTTTTCGGGCAGACCCGTCGGGCTAACTAAATTACGATTTTTTTTATTTTTATTTTTTATTAAGCTTAAATATTATTTTATTAATACAATTAATTATATATATAAGTAATTGTTTTTGTAATTGAATACTAACATAAAATGTTGTATATTAAGACATAAGATAAATTAAATAATCATATTATTTAATTGTACACCTCCAATAATGTTATATTAAATAAATAAATTAAATATATTAATTACAAAATAATATTGCAATATATAATAATAATAATTTATTTATATCATAAAAATTTGATGAGGTCTTACAATTATGTCAAATAATTTGCTATGACATAAAGTAAACTATAATAAGTATTTATTTAACAAGATAGAATTGTACTAAATAATTTTATAAGTTTGTGAATCTAAACAATTTTAAGAATTTAATTTATTTAAAATAATAATTAATATTTTAGAAATCAATTGTTTCTTAAATATTTTTTTAAATTATTTATTTAAAATAATATTTCTTAGTAGTAAAAATATAGATATATCATTTGTGTAACATAAAATTTATTTAAATACTTCCTTCTAAATATAAAATAAGTATAGCATAAAATAGTTAATATTTTTTTTCAAGATTTAATAATTTAATTATATTAAAATATTTTAATATCTTTTTTAAAAATTGAATAGCCCGGCGGATCCAGCCCGTTTAACCCGCTACCCGTTTAGCCCAGACCATTTAGTTCGTCGGTTAAGAAGTTTTCAACAATAACCCGGTGTTTAACTCGGGTTATTCGGGTCAATCCGTCGGTCCCGAACTAAATTGACATCCCTAACTATAATATATTTTATGTGATCATTTATATAAAATAGAAATATAAATTACTAATATCATGATATTTTTGAATAAATCATTTCTATATTATTTCAAATAATAAAACACTAAATTGTAACCCTAAATCATCAGCTCCAAAAGGCGAACTGGAAGAAGACGTTATGTTTTGGTTGCGTAAACCAAACTTTTGGTTGCTTTCGTCTCAGAAATTCTGTCTGCTTCAATCAAAAGCCCGCAATCCCTTCGCTTGGTTGCCGAAATCCTGTCTACTTCAATCAACAACGCGTTCGCACCCAAAAAGATCCAAAGCCCAAAAATATTCGTCGGATTTTCAATCGTTGGTGCAAGAAATATGAAAAGACGTATGGTTGTAAGGAAGAGAAGGAGTACAGATTTGGCCTGTTTCAGAAATCCTATCAATTTGTTGCTGAGTACAATGCGAGGCCCCTGGATGAGCGTAGTTGCACCGTCGGCCTCAATTTTTTTGCCGATCTCACCCGCGAAGAACGCACTCGTTGGATATATGGTCATGGTGGGAGGTAATGGATCGGATCGGATCCCATATTTATTACTCATCCCGGTCAAATTATCCACATTTGACCGAGCACGATAACCAATGCATGTGAGTGGTAGTGGTAGTGGAAGTTAGTGGGATGAATATTTTATTGATGAGTGTAGAAAATTTGCTATTTTAGGAAAGTTAACTAATATT
Source organism: Plectranthus barbatus (assembly GCA_026898455.1). Classification (NCBI taxonomy): domain Eukaryota; kingdom Viridiplantae; phylum Streptophyta; class Magnoliopsida; order Lamiales; family Lamiaceae; genus Plectranthus; species Plectranthus barbatus. The sequence goes on along the minus strand of JAPKLW010011792.1, from coordinate 3,694 downwards.
GTGGGACAGACGAAAAAGGAAATGTGGACAATTTACATGGGACGGATGAAGTACTCCACTAACTCTTTTGTTATTTTTGTTATGGGATTTATCATTTTTTTTCTTTAGTGAGAAGAAGAAAAGAAAAAAGAGTGCTAGCTCAGCTGCTTTTCCTCATTTCTGTTTAATAATAATGTATTTATTTTACTTAATTGTTTATTTTGAATATATGAATGTTCTGCTTATATTGATGTGCACATTCATATTTTTTTTAAAAAAATTAGATATGTTTACACATTAATAAAAGGAGTTCAATAAAATAGAATGTAACATAGCGTGAAAATGTGTAAAAATTAAATTAAATTTGGGTTTGTATATGTGGAAATTTGGCTTTGTATATGTGGAGTTGGGTGAAATTCATATTTTATTAAAAATTTGAATTGTGGACGAAAGCAAAAGCACCTTTTTGGTAGATAAAATGATGGACTGCTATAAAATCACTTTTATCCTAGCTAATACACAACAAAGCTGTAGACGATTGATTGATCCATATTCAATTTCATTTTTAATGTTTAATATAGAATTAATCCATATTTTGATTTTGGTAGAATGAAGGATAATCTTAATGGAGAGATATTGATAATAAACGCAATGTTTTTTTAACATGTGAATCTTAGAGATGCATCTTTTTATTACTGTGATGTTAATCTTATCTTTTTGCTACTTTTTAGGAAATTTGTTACAATTAATCCAATTTTATGAAATTGTATAATGAAGTTTCAACAAGAGTTTAACCAAGAACAAATTGAAGCATAAAACACTTCTGAGTTAAAGAAATATATTCGAATAACAATTTCAAATTCCGCTGTGCATATATTTTTATCATTTCAGTGTTACACTTAGGGGTGTAATCGAATCGAGTCGAGTAGTATAGTGCTCAAATTTGACTCGTTTAGTTTCGAGTCGAGCTTCGAGCTTTTTAATCGAATACTTTGATGTTCACGAACGTTATCGAACCTAAACGAACTTTCTAAATTTAGAATATATTTAAGATCTTCATTATTATTTTGAAGATGTTATTTATTCCAAAAAAAATATCATATTCATGCTCAAATTCTAAATATTTTTCATTATTAGATATATTTATCATTATTATTACTCTTAAATCATGAAAATATTATTTTTATAAAAGTAATTATTTTATATTTCTTACTAATTTTAGCTAACGAGCCTGCTCACGAGCTCATAAGTCGAATACTATGATGCTCAAGTTTGGTTCATTTAATAAACGAGCTTTACTAAACGAACTCGAACGAGCTTTTATCGAATCGAGATCCTAGTAGCTCACGAACAATTTGGTTCATTTACACCCCAGTTACACTAATTCGAACATTATATTATATCACTTATATACAGAGAGACAAATTAAAATGTGTATAGAGAAATATGAAAAAAAAAAGAAAGAAAGAAAGATCATTAATCAATTAAAGAGATTTAATAGCAAAATTATTAATAGTAATATTTCAGATAAACTAGTTATTGCATCATCGGACTCGAAAACTAACAGAAAAATCTTCTGCTACTGCAACTATTGCGAAGGCAGCTTCCAGTCGGATTTGCACAAACAAATGGCGAAGGCTTGGAATGCAGACAACGGGTATCGATAATCCATTATAAACAAGTCTCTACCCACCTTCCCAAACTGCAGCAGGATCTCGTCGTGGTCGGACAGGCTTTGCTGCGACGGGCAGTCATCTTGCGCCGCCACCGTGAGCTGGAAGTTCTTGTCCGATGCAACCGTCGCCCTCTCGCTGAAGTCGATGCACCATGATTGCGACTGTTCGTCCCATTTTGGACGGTTATTTCTCAGAAGCAGAGGCCAGCCGTTACCACCACCACCACCGGTTTCCTCTTGTGGACCGATCATGCCTGTAAACGAGATACTGATGGATTCTTTCGACCTAGAAATGTGTTGGGGTGGGCTCCCAACTATGTGTTTTTTATTTGAAGCCCAAATTGCTGAAGCTAGTTTGCTGTTTCGAGTTTGCTGAAGCAAGTTTGCTGAAGGAGGTTTGCTAGCTGCTGAAGGAAGTTTGCTGACTGCTGAATGCTGAGCAAAGCAAGTTTGCTGGTTGCTGAATGCTGAGCAAAGCAAGTTTGCTGGCTGCTGAATGTTGAATGCTGGATGCTGAGCACTGAATGCTAGCTGCTAAATGTTGGATGCTGAATGCTGGTATGCTGAATGCTGGGCGCTGACTATGCTGATGCTGAGTGCTGGATTGCTAGCGATGCTGGAATGCTGTTGACTTTTGCAGAAGCTACTTTATTGGGAGAAGAGAAAGTTGTTGCAGTTCCCAATGTAATTTATTGTAGCTTCTTTAGGAAGCATTTTTCAGCAACTTAAGTAGATTATTCTCTGCAACTTAAGAGAATAACAGAGAGTGAAAAAAGAGAGGAGAAAAAGGAAGATTTTTCTTTTTGGATCCTAGTGCCTTCGTAAAATTGTAAAGGACTAGAATCAAGATTAGAGTCGGGTAGAACTCTTGTACTCCTCCTTTTTGTGATAGTGGATTTCTTTGTGGACCGTGTGGTCTCGTGGTTTTTATCTCTTCATTTTGAAGAGAGTTTTCCACGTTAAAATTGGTGTGTTCTTATTTCTTTCTTTTATCCCCAATTTTTCTTAATTTCTTGGGCTAGAATTTTCATGCTCCTGTCAGATTCTAGTAAATCGGGAAGGTGTTGGTTTCTGCTTCCGCTTGCTTGCCCGTTTGGTATTTCCATTTGCTGACCACTTTCCCAACAAAATGGCAGTATTCCGGAATGAGTCCTCGATGGAGAGCTCGGGGACTGCACCGTCGGGCTCGAGTGAAGAAACGGGGATCGAATGCATCACACAGACAATCATGTGAGCACAACCTGGGCCGAGAATGACCTGAGCAATGTTGTAGCTTCCGCGAGGGGATTTTGGAGAGACTTTTTTCTGAGTAGAAGCGATGGCTGGTGCGCCCGGGTGGGGCGATATTGGAGCTGTTGTATGTGTCATAAATTGTGTACTTCCCAATAGAACTGGACCTGAGCCACAGAAATGAGAGTGAAGTAAGATTCATTTCAATGTACAAAAACATTCTTCACATTCTTACATACAAAACAAAATCATTACTGATACTAAATGAATGTTAGATTCTCCAACATAAGTGCTAATAGTGCTGAATATCATACCATGTTGGTTGGAAATCTTAGTGGGTTTTCCTATAGGTGGCCATATGGAATCGGAACCGCCCGAACTGGCCATGAACCGGCCCGCCGGTTACGGTTGCGAACTGGAACCGCCAACTATGGTTTGGAACCGGAACAACTTTTGGGGAGGCCGGTTCAGGTTCAAGGATATAACCGGAACCGACGGTTCCGAATTGTCGAACCGCCAAATTTTAAATTTTTTTTAAAAAAATAAAAAATGGTTCAAACAGGCGGTTCTAGTTCCGAACCGTTTGAATCGTTGAACCAGCGGCAAAATTTGAAATTTAAACCGGCCAATCAGAGCACTCCACGTCACCCCGAACCAGCAGTTCAATAGATTTTTTTAAAAAAATTATAAAAAAAAAAAAGAAAATTTCGAACTGCTGGTTCAGAACCGGAACCAGCAGTTTACAGTTCTAAACCGGAACTGATACAGTAACAGGCCGGTTAAGGTTCCAATTTTTTGGAACCGGAACCG
>JAPKLW010011791.1:0-10596 GCA_026898455.1 Plectranthus barbatus | reverse complement strand
ATTGATTGCGATTAGCTAAATTCCTCAAGATCTCTGTGAGAGCCGCCATGTCTTGTTCCCTCTTCAAACGCTCCTCAGCAGCAATCCGGCGTTCTTCCGCAGCAAGCCGAGCCCTTTCCTCATCAGCGACTGCTCGCGTCCTTTCCCCCTCTTGGATCCGCGCCAAAAAGGAGTTCACCCCAGAGGTGAAAGCCTCCATTTGTAGCGCCATCTCTGCTCGGTAGGAAGAAAAGCGCTGGTCCATCCTGGCATCAATGAGAGCAACCAGTTGCGCAGGCGGATGGACCTCGGAAAGAGGCTCTGCTGACAGGGCCAACGAAGTGGGGGGCTCAACAGATGAGGCTTCAGCCATCACTATATCAGCGCCAGATGCCCCATCCACAACTTGCTCTGCAGCGGTTGATGCTTCTGCTGGGACTGCAGCGGCTGCTGGTGCATCTGCTGGGACTGCTGATGCTGCTGCTGCTGCTGACTCCTCTTCTGCGGCTGACTCCTCCACCAGCATCGCAGCTGATGCTGGCGGGACTTGTTCAGAAACTTCTTCCACCACCTGCCAGTCGATGTGCTCCAGCTCCACAACAATTGGAACAGCAGCGATGGCAGGGATCAGCCACAGACCACGCGAGGGATCCTCCTCCACAATATGGTCTACCATCAGAGCGCAGGCAGCCATGTCGAATAGAATAGCATGGTAGGGAGGGATCCTCGGGAGGGTAACCAGCACTTTGAGGCGACTGAGCGCGTACGTCAGCTGATACCCCCGGCTGGTTTGTCGGAACTGGAGGAAGGGTAACTTGTGCTTCTTCGGTGGTGGGAGGCCGGAGCTTCCAGTCAGCTGCCTAAACTGAGCAATCTTCAACAAGCGACGCTCGATCCTCCTTGAAGACAGCTGCTGGGGGCAATCAGGATCCGTGCCCATGAAGGCATTGGCCCACTCCTCCTCTGCTCTCCAGTATCCTAGACCCAGCCTGGCATAAAGCACTGCCCGCTTCTCCACCGTCAGCAGGCGCTGGCATCTGTCAAAAATCTTCCATCTCCGGAACTCTTGAAACAGCTCCGGGTCCACTCTCCAGAGTCTACGATAGCTGGCCATCATCTCGTCATTGACGGCATTCTCGACCTCAGCTGTGATGTTTTCAGCATACTCGTAGAGAGTGGAGTTGAAATATTCAACTGGCTGCAGGGGCAGACACCAGTCAGTGATTCTGGAGGCGTAAAAAGACTGGTGGGGGAGACCGCTGGTCGGGATTAGGTTGAATGCAGATGGCTCTGGCACTCTTGAATTTTCAAATGCAATTCTCCCGCGGTGCTCCCACCGATGTACCCCTGTGATGAGCGACTGGAAGTCGTCCTCATCAATCAGTTGATGCTCGTGGATGCAGAGCATGTACTGTCGCCTGGCTGAGCGCGCACGCTTAGCTGGTGGTGTTGAGGATGCTGCTGGACGCCCAGAAGTTGATGTCGAAGCATCTGTAGATCGGGGGCGACTGGCAGAAACTTGGGCCTTATCTTCAAAATCTGGGAACAAGTCCCTTGGCCTCATCCTCTGCACCATGGAGTGAGAAACCACCTCCTCAGCTGGCTCCTGCTCTGGCTCTTCAGCCATCTCCTCTGCATCATCCTCTGCCTCCTCGGATTCAGAACTGACATCCAAGAAGCTCGCCTTCTCCTCCGCCAGTTTTTCCGGGGTGGTCGCCCGCTCATCAACTCTTCCGCTGGCAACCCCTTGCACTGCCAACGGGCCTTCTTCAGCAACTCCGCTTCCGCTGGCATCCCCTTGCGCAGCCAGCGGATCCTCATCTTTCGCATCAGCACCGCTGGCATCCCCTTGCGCAGCCAGCGGGCTCCCAGCCTCTTCCTCATCCGGCTGGTAGTGCTCGACTATGGACATGATGTCCTCGTCGACTCCCATCACCAGCAGGCGCTGATAAGTATCTTCTGGTAAAAGTTCGCCTGGTGGTGGGGAAGCTGGTGGGCTGGCACTTGGACTTTCATCAGCCTTCCCTTTGCCCTTATTTGCCAGCCTCAGCTGTTCAGCCAGCTCCTCCTGGCGCCTGGCTTCATGCTCAGCCTGCACCTTGGCATAGGCTTCATCGCGGGCTGCCAGCTCAGCCTCTAATTTTCGCTGGGCTGCCAAGGCCTTCAGCCTTGCCTTGGCTTGCTTCCTCCTGACAATGGAGGCACTTCTCTCCTTCTTAGCCTGCTCCATCACCAGCTGAGCTCTGGTTTGGACCCTCTTCCTCTTCCGGGTCATAATCTCCAGCTGCTCCTCCTGGGTCTGTCCCAGTATGTTCCTTGGAGCGGGACCAAGAACCAGTGCCTGATGCGGCTGCTGATGCTGAGAAGTCTTAGGCTTCTTGCGGGAGGTCTTCTTGGACTTTTTCTGGGATGGCTCGTCAGTAGGGACGATGCGGATGTCCCGGGGATGGATGCCAGTGGCTGCTTCCACTGCATCTCCCAGCTGGGCGAAGAGATGCTCAGTCTCTCGCTGGCGCTTGAGCGTAACCCTTTCTTCTTCAGTCAGCGGGCGAGCCATAACTGGCAGTTGCTCGCCCTCATCCACCTCATCATCCTCAGAAACACCCTCAGAAGGGTTCACTGAGGTCTTCCCCTTCAGCCTCCTGGGCTTCTTGTAGTCTGGGCGGGGGAGTTTGGCTTGCTCCTTGGTCGGAGGGATGAAGTCCGAACTGACCAATTGTTCACCCTGGTCCACCCCATCACCCAACTCCATCTCCAGTAGGCGGCTTACTCTCAGCCCGAAAGATACGGCGTGAGCAAAACTCCCTTTAGTCGGAACGTCGATGTTTCTGTCGACGTTTTCCAGGAGCCGGCCGTAAAGGAATTCGGCCCAGTTCCCTTGAATCCCATCAGCAAGGGCACTCATCACGGAGAACTTCCGGATGCTCAGCTCTGCGTACGACCCCACTTCGCACTGCAGCATTCGTACGACTATGTCGCACACCATCTGCCAAAACTCGTCCATCTCAGACTTTCTCATTCCAGTCCGGAAGGTGGTCACCTCCGCCTTCTTCCACTGTGTCCAGCGCTTCTGGAACTCGACGGTGTTGTTCTGAAGGTAGGTAGCCACATCCTCGCCTTCGTTCCTTAGCCCGAACATCTCGGCGAGGTACTCGGGGGAGACGGTGATCAGGTGTCCAAACACCGAAGTGGTGAAGGACCGTCCGCCGTCGGCGATCACCGCCCGTGCGTAGAACTCTGCCACCAGGTGCGGATGGAAAGTCTGGGGCGCCGCCGTCAGATACTGTCTGAGGCCTTCATGATCGATCATCTCGATCAGCTCCTCCCCATAGTCCTTTCTGGCCAGTTTCTCGTTCAGAATCTTTTCTTTCTGAACTTGCGCCGCCCTCATTTGCGCGTTCGAGAGCTGAGCCCTGGTCGCCGGCTTGTACAGCTGAACCAGTCGAGCGAACGGATAAGTATAATCAATATCCTCAACCTTCACAATGCCGGTGTACGTCGGCATGTGCTGCTCGGCAACTGGTAGTCTGGGCTCACCAGACGATGAAGATGTGGAAGGTGGGTTGTCTTCCGGGGGATTATCAGTTGGGGGGCGTGAAGATGAAGCCATAATCTCTGAAGAAAAGCTTAAGGAAGGCTTGAGATTGAGAGAGATTAGGGCTGGAAAAACTTGAAAGTTCGTAAAGGTTTTTCCGATGAAAAGTCTCGAGTATTTATACTCGAGTCCATGCAAGATCAGACGACCAGGATCAACGCTCAGCAAGCGGGAATCGACGGTCATCAGCAGGCCCGTTTCCCTGTGCGACGTGCGCGGTCGTGCTGACGTGGGGCGCGCCGTGTAGCTTACGTGGCGCTCAGCGATTGGTGGAAACCAAAAGTCGGACTGCGCAGCCACTGTGCACATTAAATGTGGCATTAAATGCCGCATTAAATTCGGAGATCCGCATACGCTATCGGATTCGAATGATCCCGCCATTTCTGCGACAGCTGGCTTGGCTGGGCATCACCAGCATACGCCAGTCGCATACTTCCCCCTAACTTGTTGGCCTCTTCATCAGTTGGCAACTGATACCACATGCTTATAATACATTCTGCTGGCAAACTCATCAGTTAGCAACTAATACCACTTAATGAAGAGCCATTTCTCCACTTGATGATAATTTCTTCAGTTAGCAGCTGATATTCCCTTGTAGATATACATCATCAGTTATCAACTGAGACCACTTGAGAAATCAACCACTTGCTGGTAGCACGTCCTGCTGGCAAACTCATCAGTTACGACTGATATCACATGATGATCAGACTGACGATCTAAACCAAATTGAGAGCTTGGACTCAATTTTCGCCAGTCGTGGGAATGACCACCAGTTATCTGCTGGCAAATGGAAGTGGATCCATTTCTTCAACACTGCTAGAAGGTGGCAGCTGGGACTCATTTCCTTGGACAATTTAGGGATAAAGTCCGCCAGTAGATATCGTCTGTGGTTGAAAGACACCACTAGTTGAGAAACAACATACGAGGAAAGTGAAACGACTAAGAGCTTGGACTCAGTCGTAATCAGCATCCACCAGAGGATCAAGAACAGAATGAGAGCTTGGACTCATTCTTCCTCATCATTAAGGCTCGCATCAATCTCCATAAGACCGAGTTTGATGCACAACTCCTTGAATCTTGCTTCTGGCAGGGGCTTTGTGAAGATGTCAGCCAGTTGATCTTCAGTACGAATGTAGTCCACGCTGACATCCTTCTTCTCGACATGATCACGAATGAAGTGATGTCGAATGTCTATGTGCTTGGTTCTGGAGTGATGAACCGGATTCTTCGTGATGCACATAGCACTGTTGTTGTCGCAATAAATAGGAACACAGCCAGTGTCCACTTCATAATCAGCCAGTTGTTGCTTGAGCCAAATAATTTGAGCACAGCAACTGGCAGCGGCAACATACTCAGCCTCAGTGGTAGAAGTAGCTACAGAGTGCTGCTTCTTGCTGAACCAGCTAATCAGCTTGTGTCCGAGAAACTGACACGTACCACTGGTACTCTTGCGGTCAATACGGCATCCAGCGAAATCTGAATCTGAATATCCGATAAGCGTAAGCTCATCATTTCTGGGATACCATATTCCAAGAGATTCTGTCCCCTTCAGATATTTCACAATCCGTTTAGCAGCTTCCATGTGTGACTTCTTAGGATTAGCTTGAAATCTGGCACACACTCCGACTGAATACGAAATGTCGGGTCTGCTGGCAGTGAGATAGAGGAGTGATCCAATAATTCCTCGGTAAACAGTAGGATCAATTGATTCCCCTTGCTCATCAAGAAATATCTGGCAGCTGGTACTCATCGGGATCCTTAGAGACTTAGTCTTCTCTGGGCAATATTTCTGAATTAGATCCTTGGTATACTTCCGCTGGTTGATAAATATACCATCAGCTGACTGCTGGACCTGGAGTCCTAGGAAGTATGTTAACTTGCCCATCATACTCATCTGGAATGAGGTCTGCATCAGTTGAGAAAACTTCTCACAAAGAGTAATATTCTTCGACCCGAAAATAATGTCATCGACATAGATCTGCACCATCAGCATGTCAGCTCCATCGTTGAGAAGAAAGAGAGTCCGATCGATCTTCCCTTTTCGAAATCCATTGCTGGTGAGGAACTGAGATAGTGTATCATACCAAGCCCTGGGCGCCTGTTTCAATCCATACAGGGCCTTCCTTAGCTTGTACACTTTGGTGCCAATTTCAAATCCAGGAGGTTGCTCTACATATACCTCCTCCTTTAGCTCGCCATTCAAGAATGCGCTCTTCACGTCCATCTGGAACACCGTGAAGCCGTGATACGCTGCATAGGCCAAAAACAGCCGTATCGCCTCCATTCTTGCAACTGGTGCAAAGGTCTCATCAAAATCGATGCCTTCACACTGTCTATAGCCCTTGGCGACTAAACGAGCCTTGTTCCGGACCACAATGCCATCTTCATCTCGCTTGTTCTTGAAAACCCACTTGGTGCCGATCACTGATTGGTGTGATGGTCTCTCTACCAAGTCCCAAACGTTGTTGCGAGTGAACTCCGCAAGCTCTTCATGCATGGCATTGATCCAATCGGCAGATTCGAGCGCATCTTTGATGGACGTAGGTTCCATCTGAGAGATAAAGCAAGATAAAAGCGCTCTGCCGTGCCTGGTCTGGACAGAACCTTCCGGATCACCGAGAATAGCATCAGATGGGTGATCCCTCAGCCATTTGGGAGGACCAGCGACCGCTGGTGCCGGCTGGGAAACAGGTTCTTCTGTCCTGGCGACTGGTGCTTCCACATTTCCACCAGTCGGAGCTGCAACATCAGCTGGTGCTGGACCTTCACCAGTTGGAACAACTTCATCAGCATCACCGTCTGACTGGTTGTCTGAATCTCCACCAATGTTGTCAGCATCAGCTGGAACATCCTCTCCAGCTGGTCCATCACTGCCTTCTTCTTCAAAAAGGCCAGTAGGGATTCCCCCTAGATTGTTGCTAGGTCCACTCAGGGAGATTGAGTGTAAGGTCTCAGCAAGGTCATTTGCATCACCGACCCTCTCAGGTTGCTGATGGGCATCTGAGGTAACTGGTTGTGAAGATGATCCATTCATCGGTCTAGTAGAACCAGTTGGTTGAGCATTGGAAGAATTCCTGCCCAACTGGTCATTGGCATCATTGACCTCAGGAACATCTTCTGCCAGTCGGCGTAAGGTCCTGCGCACTAAAGTAGCTTCATCAAAAACAACATTGCATGTTATTTCCACAAGCTGGGTTGTCTTGTTAAATACTCTATAACCCTTGTGAGAGGGGTGTCCATATCCGACAAACACACCCTCATCAGCTTTAGGCGAGAAAGCATTTAAGTTCGACTTCCCATTATTATGGATATAACATGGAGAACCGAATGCACGAAGATGAGCTAAAGTAGGCTTACGACCGAAGTACACTTCGTAGGGAGTTTTCTGAAGTCTGTCGTTGATCCCGCTCCTATTCTGAGTATAGCAAGCAGTCACCAACGCCTCTCCCCAGAAACTCTGACCCAAACCAGACTCAGCCAGCATGGATCGGACTGCTTCCTTTAGCGTCCTGTTCCTACGTTCTGCCAGTCCATTCTGCTGTGGTTGCCTTGGAGTAGATCTCTCATGCTTGATCCCGGCCTCCGCGCAGAAATCCATCAGCGGACCATTGCAGAATTCAGTCCCATTGTCCGAACGAATTCGCTTCACAACAGCTTCTCTCTGCTTCTGAGCTTGGATGATCAACTCTGGAAGAATCACCTTCACCTCATCCTTTGTTCTGAGAAGCTTCACCCATGTATAGCGCGAGTAGTCATCGACTACCACCAGCGAATATCGTCTTCCTCCAATGGTTTGCGGCGTTACTGGTCCAAACAGGTCCATATGTAACAGCTCGAGTACCTGACTGGTACTAGGGTGAACTGGCGACTGGCTCTTGAAGGATTTCTTGGTCTGTTTGCCTTGCTGGCAGGCCTTGCAAATCCCTTCCTTCTTGAACCCGCCCTTGGGAAGACCATCTACAAGATCATGCTTGGTTAGATAATTAATAGTTTTGAAATTCAAATGACTTAACCTTTTGTGCCACAGCCAGTTGGTCTCCATGGAACTGGTGGCAACAAAGCATGTATCAGTCTTCCCGCTTTGCCAGTCAACGACATACAACCCTCCTTTGCGGACACCTTTCAGCTTGGTCTCGCCAGATTCTTCATTCTTGATCTGGCACCCGGATTTGTCAAACACAATGGTGTAACCATTGTCGCACAGCTGGCTGATGCTCAGGAGGTTGTGCTTCAGGTTGGTAACAAGGGACACGTTGACAATACGCACATCATCCTTCTCTATGCATCCCTTGCTGATAACTCTGCCCTTGGAGTTATCACCAAAAATAACTGGAGGTCCTCTGACCTTGGTGAGCTCCGAAAACAAGAACTCCTCACCAGTCATATGAGCGGAGCAACCACTGTCAATGATCCACTCGCTCGACCTCTGAAGCTGATATGCATGATCCTGTTCCTGCAAGAAAAATGAAATCATTTAGGTCCCCGATCATCAGCGGGTCCTGCAGGGTTAGATCTCTGGAACATTCCTTTCGGAATCCAGATTTGAGTAATCTTCAGCTCAGTGTTACCCTTGCTGACATTACTTGTAGCCTTTCCCTTCCTCTTAAAATAATGCATGGAATTGTTTTTGGAAGGTGTGGCTGTGTGTGCAGTTCCTCTAGAAGTATTCTTCTTCTGCGGAGATCGGAAATTTCTTTCCGACCGCTTGTGCTGCCTTGGTGGTCTTTGGAACTGTGGACCACGGTGGTTAGCCTTCCTAGCCCTTGATGAAAACATTTGATTGGGCTCAGGCCTCCGATAGGTATTCCTCCTATCGGGAATTGTCCTTCTCTCAGTATTCTGCTGAGAGTGGGACCCCTTGTAAGTATGCTGGCAACTGGCATACTTATAAGGTTGTGTGTGGTACCTCTGGACAGCTGGTGCTGGCTGTCGGGTTCCACTGGCTGCTGGTGCTGACTTCCTTGCCTTGGAATATTTTGGCTTAGTCAGCTTCTTAGGGTGTGCTGGCGTCTTGTCAGCAGAGGAATTTGCCAGTCGAGGTTGTTGTCGTGATGACTCACCTCTATATCTGGGCTGATGATTCCTTTGCTGATAAGCCATACGAGGTATGCTGGCAGCACCAGCTGGTGCTGACTCATTTACCATTCTGCCCTTACCCTTTCCAGCATTGATTTGTTTTGATTTTTGCTCAAATCATTTGAAAATCCCAACCCGGACTTATCACAGGGCTTTCTCCAATGACTTAGAGCTGCCTCTAAATCTCTGGAACCCTTGTTCAGAAAATTGATCTTATTTTCTTGCTCCAGAACAAGATTGTGAAAGTTATCTCGCTCAGTTTTAGCAACTTGGAAATCTTGGAGCAATTCGAAATGAGCCTTTTTCAAAGTTTCTAGCTCTTCGCTGAGTGACCTAGATTTTTCAATCTCACTGGTCAAAATGGAAACTTGATTTTTCAGCGAAGTGTTTTCGCCAGCTAAAACATTTTTCATTTCATAAAATTTTAAGAACTCATTCTGAAGAACATCTAAAGTGACATCTTCTGAGTCGGAGCAATGCGACTCAGAATCGTCTATGATTTGAACAGGCATGATATGCAATTGAGGATCTGATTGTACCTCATCATCAGCAGTTAATGCCAGATGTTCTTCCTTGTCAGCATCTTCTTCAGCTGACACTTCTCCTAGAGCAGCCATGAATGCCAGAAGAGCTTCTTCTTCAGACTCTCCATCTGACTCGTATTCCCCATCATCATGGTCGGGGATATCAGGAACTTCAGTCCTCGTCAGCATGGCTTTGGCAACTGCCCTGGAGGCACGCTCTTCAAAGAGCTTCTTCAGCCGTTCCCTCTCAGTTTTGTCCACCTGGGGACATTCAAATTTTAAATGGTCAGGGGATTGGCATTGATAGCAAGCACGAGGAGCTCTTTTGACGAATTTCCCGTCAGTTGAGCTTGAAGAGACTCCCTGCTTTGACTTAGCCTTTTCCAGTAGGACGGCCAGTCGTTTCATTTGCTGCTCAAGTTCAGCGATAGAGCTCTCGCCACTTTTGGAGTAAGATCCTGACGTGGATGGGATCTCCTTCGGCTGGTTGGTCTGCCCAGCAGGCCTGTCAGCATGGAAGGGCTTCTTGGGCATCCGCTTGAAGTCCTTCTTGACGAAGTAAGCTTCGTCCTGAGCCTTAACGCTGGGGGATCCAACATTCCTGATAGCCTCGTTTTTATTCACTATCTGGATATCCCATTCATGTGCCTGCAACTGAGCAAACACTTCTTTAGGAGTTAGTTTGGATAAATCTTTCTCCTTTAGTGCGGTGGTTTTCACAAACCAATCCTCCTTCGGCATCTTGGACAGGATCTTGGAATTAAGATCTTCATTTGAATACACCCTGTCCAGAGACTTCAGCTCGCTGACAATGGCATTGAACCTTGCCTCCATCTCCTTGATGGTTTCTCCGGTCAGCATTTGGAAGGACTCGTATTTGTCAACTGCCACCTGCAATTTATTACGTTTCATTTGGTCAGTTTCTTGACAAAGACTGTCGAGATAATCCCATACTCCCTTGGCATTATCAAACTGGAGGGCTTCCTCCATCAGCGACTTAGGAAGAGAAGTCAGGATTAGCTCGTGAGCAATGGAATCCAACTGATTCCGCTTCCTGTCCTCAGCAGTCCATTCTTCTTGGGGCTTTGGGATCACAGCAGCTGGACGATCTCCTAGCTGGTGCTGAATCTTGGTGATCTCAATCGGCCCTGTTTCCAGCACATCTTTCATCTCAGGATGGATGCTCTTTAGAGTGATGAGCGACCTCTTTCGCCATATCTCATGCTTCACAGTCCCGTAGTCAAGTAGCTTTGGATTGTTCATCTTGAAGTACCTGAGCTAGACAAACAGACAAACAAACAGGAGTGCAAGGAAACGTGGATCACGGTCCTAAGCGACACAGAAACGAACGGTCTGTAAGAACCGTCCGCTCTGATACCACTTGTTGGTCCCGGATATCAGGGTATACTTTGGCAGCGGAAA
>JAPKLW010011790.1:0-10596 GCA_026898455.1 Plectranthus barbatus | reverse complement strand
GAATGTGTAGTGGTGTGTCGAGCCATCACTCTCTTTTGAAAATGGTTTGTTTTAAACTCTGGCCTCAAGTAGATGTTCCTTCTACTTGGAGTGAATGTTCGCTTCCTTGCAATCTCAGCAGATTGCTTAGCCTTGCTAGCATTAGTATGCACCTTCCTAGAAGATGGAACAATCTGATGGGTTACATACTTAGACATTGCTGGTCTTTTCTCAGCAGACTTGTAATTAAGTCTTTGCTGGGCAGACAGCTGAGGAATGTTGGTCTGCCAGCATTTCTGCTGAACAGTTAACTTAGAGTTTTCCCTCTTGTCTTTTCTAGCAGTTTGCTGAATCTTCCCAGTTGCTGGGATAAAAACAATTTTCTTTGTCTTACTTGATTCAACATCGCAAGACATTTCTCTATGAAAGCCTATTCCAGCACAGTTCTTTGAGATTCTTTGGACACTTAGAATATCATTCAAGTCTCTCGTGCATTTTGAAAATTTGAATTGATACATATTTTGCACGGAGTTATTGCTTTTCAAAACTTCATTCTCCTGTTTTAAAATGCTAAATTTCTCATTCAAGGAGAAGAATTTAGTTTTTACTTTTGTAAATTCCTCGTCTGCTGACCTAGATTTTTCAATCTCAACGGTCGAATTAGAAAGCTGATATTTCAAAGAGGAATTTTCAATTACCAAAATATCCTTTAATGAATGAACATTTGAAAACACTTTTAGCAGATATTCTACAATTATCTCATCTGATTCTGAGCAATATGAATAAGTAGTATCATGCAAGTTATAGGAGGTAGCAGTAATAGACATAGTAGAGTATGTTACCTGGTTTCCTGCGGCAGCTAGGGCTGATTCTTCTTTCTGCTCTTCATTAATATCTGCCATGAACACCATGAGAACATCCTCTTCATCTTATGTTGAGTAATTTTCATCACCATAATCTTGGATGTCTAGTATTTTCGTCCTAGTCAACAGTGCTTAGGTGACAACTATTGATGCTCGCCTTTCAAACAGCTTCCTCAGTCTTTCCCTTTCTTCTGGATCTACTCGTGGACACTCAAACTTCATATGATTTAGGGAATTACATTCGTAGCATGTTCTTTGCACTTTTCTGACATTACTGATGTCTGCTGGTTGACTTTTCTTGAAATCTTCCTTTTTCCCTTTGGCTTTCATCAGCAGCTTCTATAGCCCTTTCATCTATTCTCGAGTTCGCTGACTAATCATTCCGCTTCGTTGAATTTGGATTTGTTGGTGGAAGGAATCTCCTTCATTGAACTGGACTGAGCTGGTCAATCTGAGTGGAATGTCTTCTTTGTTTTCCAATTTTGTCCGTCTTTCTTCATAAAGAATGCAGCATCCTCGACTGAATCTTCATTTAATAGACCAGCACAAATAGCTTTGTGTTTGTTGATTTCTGTGATGTCCTATTCATGGGCCTTCAGTTGAGCAAAGACTTCTTTGGTGCTGATCACTGATAGATCTTTTTCCTTTACATTCGTTACTTTTACAAACCAATCATCTTTTGGTAGTCTTGAAAGAATCTTTGAATTAATGTCGGGGAGCTCGTACGTTCTTCCCAATTTCTTTAACTCAACTATAATGTTGTTGAATCTGTCCTCCATGTCCTTGATGGTTTCCCCTGGAATAAGTCGAAAGGATTCGTACTTTTCTACCCATTATTGCAGCTTGTTTCTCTTCATCGGATCAGTTTCTTTGCTTAGAATACCAAGAAAATCCCACATTTCATTGGCATTAGCGTACATCAAAGCTTCTGCCATTAATTTAGGTGACAAGGCACCTAATATTAATAGAGAAAACTCTCGTACTTCTCCAAACACGATCCAAAGTTCCTTCTGATTTTCACCTCATATGGCTCCTCGTTCAATTCTTTCGAGACGGAGAAGAACCAGTGAACACCGCCTCCTCGTCTATGGCTACGTAATTTAGTTGATCACGCGCTCGCTCGTCTTGAGTCCATTCTTCAAATGGCTTATCTACCATTTCGTCTGGTCCTGCTACGTCTTCTCCGACCCTTGTCTTTACCTTATAGATTTCAATTGGTCCCTTCTCGATCACTTGTCTTATCTGAGGATGCACATTCATTAGAGTGATCAATGACCTATTTTTCCAGGTAGAGTAGGATTCTAGAGAGAACTTTGCAAGCTTTGAATTGTGCGTCATTGCTTCAATCCTGAGCTAAACACAAGAATACACATATGCAAGGAAAATCTGGATTTGGTCCTATGCGACTCAAAAGCAGCTAATCTGTAAGGACCTACCGCTCAGATACCACTTGTTGGTCCCCGATCAGAGTGTTTCATATGCAGAGGAAGTATTAAATTAATCTTGCACTTATCTTGCTAAGGTCTCGACTTAGTAAGTGTTTATTAAATGTGTTTTAGCTCGAATATTAGTTAATTTAATATTGCACTTTATACTTTGATAACTCTCACATGAGAGTTATATTCATGTTCTTAAATTAATAAATTCGAATCCTTTGAGTCTTGTTTTAGTAAAGTTTAGGGTTAAATAAGCTTGTGTATGCATAACTAGTGTCTAGTAAGTCAGTGTTGCAAATTAATCTCTATTGGTCGATTTTTAGCAAGAAAAATGCTGGAAAATATAAACGGTAAAAATCCTAAGGAAATGCGCATGCTGGGTAAGATTCTTAGAGTGTGCTGTAGCAGGCAGGGGAATCCGGAAAGAGAAAGATGGGAAGAGAGAAAATCCTGATTTTGGGCCATCTGCTGAGTGCTGACAAGGACGTAATAATGCTTGGCTGAGGTGGAAAGTGAAAGCACTTGGATTTGTTGCCACTTGGACAGGGAGAATTAAGGCATCACAACATTAATTGAGGAAACCTAAGACGATATTCTTCTAGAAGTTTGGAAGCCACGTATAAATGGGAAAACCAGCTCACTTCCTGGGTGCGGGAATTCAGAGAGAAAATATTCCAGTCTTGAGGAGGATGAAAGGTCAGGCACCAAAGAGTGGAGCTAGAGAGTGGTCGAAGGAAGGATCCTAAGGACACCATTTAGGGATTGAAGGAATTTATCCCCAGCTATCTCTGTTGCAGTTTTAAATCATTTTTATGTTTATTTCTGAAGATTTTACAACTATGTTTCAGACAACTATAGCTATAAGCTAAATACTTTAGACTTGGGTTGTTGATCTCTTGTTTGATTGATGTTATGATTTGAATCTTTGCTGTTCTATCAAATCTGGGTGATCATCATTCTATTCTTACTTAGTTTGGCCAACTTAGCTAAGATAAATTTCTGCTCATGTTTGGAAAAGCATGTTTAGGAGAGAGCCCTGATTTGAGCTAAATCTAGCCATTGGAAAATGTGTGGATTTAGTGTGCATAATGAATCTGACTTACATTGAGCTGAGTGTTGTTTAATCTAGCATAGGAATATGTGGATTGGCAATTATCTTAAGCAATCTTTATAGTTTGGAAGAACTATAAAGTATTTTAGAGATTCAGCACTTGAATACATGCTAGGACCCATGCTATAGCATCTTTCCAGCAAGTAGAGTCAGCAAACTGAGTTGCTTGTTTTGACTGAATTCTTAATTTGTCCTGTTAGTTGTGTGGTTCTAAAATCATCATTGCTTGTTCACGTTAATTTACTTTTCTTGCATTAGGATTAAGCTCAACACAAAAATTGATTAAACCTTGTTGTATGTTGATTGTGTGCACGATTTTTCATATGATGCATTCTTTGTGGGATCGGCTGTAGATACTCCTAGATATTACTTGGCAGTGTATAATTGCACTTTGTTGCACACATTTTGCATCGTACCAAGTTTTTGGTGCCGTTGCTGGGGAATGCCAAAGAATCTTGTTGCTCTTTAACTTCAACTAAAATATACTGATATTATATCATTAACAAAAGCACAAAAGCAAGAGATCTAATATTAGATTTGTTGTTCACTTTTCAGGTTTTGTTTGGTGTATGAACCAGAGAGAACCACCAGAAGTTCTGATATTTGATCAAGAAATTGAAAGAACATTTAGAAGAAACAGAAGAAGACAGAGAATAAGGAGACATCAAATAGCTAACCAAGGAGAAGGAGAACCAGGACCAGGAAATGCTTTTGTTTTGGCAGATGCTAAGGATAAATGCATTCGAGCGTATGCAGATCCTAAGTTCAATGTTTTGAAGTCTGGAATTGTGCAACCTGAGATTGCAGCAGTGCAGTTTGAATTAAAGCCAGTCATGTTTCAGATGCTGCAAACTATAGGGCAATTCAGTGGGTTGGCATCAGAAAACCCACATCTTCATTTGAAATCCTTTCAAGTTGTAAGTGATAACTTCAAGCTACCTGGTGTACCTACAGAAGCATTGAGGTTAAGGCTATTTCCCTACTCTTTAGGGATAGTGCCAGAACCTGGTTGAACAACATCCAACAAGAAACTATAACCTCATGGATTGAGATGGCAGAGAAGTTCCTGGGTTTTACGAAAAAACCCTAGGGTTTTTCACGTGGTTCGCGCGAACCCTGATTCAGTTCATGCGGGATTCCGGTGTGTCATGGAGGCGGACGGTGGAGAAGAAGAGTGAACAGTGGTTCGGGCGACGATCGGGGCAAGCCGGGGCGGCGGCATGCAAACGGGCAACGGCCGGGGGAGGTAGATCGCGGGCTACAACCATGCACGTACGTGCATGGCTGTTGCACGATTCCGAGAGCCCTCACGGCGGCGGCGAGTCGCAGGCGGCGGTAGTCCGCCGGTGGTGGCTCCTCGGGCCAAGTTCTCGCGGGCTATTAGGCTTGTAATGTGTGCCAAGGTCCACAATTTGGTTAACCGGCCCAGTTGTCCAACTTTCCAATAAATCAAATCTTGGAGGCCCAAATTCGGAAAATGAATCCAGATCTCAGTCCAAGTAGTGGGAGCCCAGTTGAAGATCTGCATTATTAATTCCAACTTGTAATAGTTAGAATTAATTTTATTTCGTATCATGGGGCCACGAGGAAATTTTTTATTTGCTTTATTATTTGTCTTCTCATGATATACGTGTTTGATTTAATTGCGCAGCATACAAGCATGTTGTAGATAATAGGAGCACATTTACTGCTTTCATTTACAACTTTAAAGCATGCTATGTGATTTATTTTATGTAATTAATTATAACTATAAATTCGGGGTTCATGCCATGCATGATAGAATTTTAGCAATGTTATAATTATGGCTACATAAAATAATCTGTGCAATTGAACCTTATGAACTAAAAAATTACTAAGCTCATAATTTAGTAAGACCTCCACAAAGCGATCCTTTATTGGAAGTGGGTAATTTATTAGGTAAACGTCTACATGTGTAGCTTACTTAATTTATTATTCATAAGTTCTAATAGATAGGATTTCTTAAAACAAACATTTATTTCATGTGAGAAGTGGGAGTTCATGCGTAAACGTCTATATGTGTAGCTTGCGTATTGAATTTTCATAAGTTCTCTAGGGATTGAATTAAATGAGACAACCTTATTATAGGGATCGGGTGTGTTCTAATAGATCCTTATATGGGAGGGTTGGCTTTGGTGGTAAGCTAGCTTAGATGTTATCCAGAGTATAACTCATTTGTGATGTCCCTGCTCAGTAGGACAATATGGTCTTAAGTTAATCTCCAATTATTAATTCCATTTGTCTATGGAACCCGGGCATGGATTGGAATTAAAGGACTGGAATTGAAAGATGCAGTCTGGTTAAGTGTTTTGTTGTAAATGTCCACATGTGTGGCTTGCAATAGTAATACTTAAGCAAATTGGAGGAAACATTAATATTGCTTTATCATAAGGTTTCAATATTTAATTATTTCAATAGTTTGCGACTATGTTTTAATTTCTGCTTTAATTTATTGTTTTCAGACATGTCTTTTCATATTGTAAACCTCTTAGCACTAAACCCTTTAACCGGTCCCAATTTTCCTGAATGGAAGTTTTGCTTCATGGAAATACTCTGTACTGCAAAACATGTCTATGTACATTACATGGACCCACTGTCTCCTCAGTATAGGAACTGTACTGGTTATGAGCGAGTGTTCTATGACAGATGGGTAGCTTCTGATGAGTTTGCCCGCAGACTCATCATGAAGAGTCTGTCTAGAGAATTAAAGCTCAAGTACAAGAAGTTCCGAACTGCTGTTGAGATATGGAGGGACCTTGTGAAAGTATATGGGAAGGTGAGACGAACTATCAATTATGATCTTGTGAAGGACCTGATTTGCAAGAAAATAACTGAGGGGAGTTCGTTAGTTCTGCACTTTATCAGTATGATGAGAATCATGAGAAAGTACAGAAAGAGAGGTGGATAAATTAATAAGCGGGCAGAAATAAATATTGTCCTGCACTCTCTATCTGATTCTTATGGTGATTTCATCAAATCTCTCGGTGCCAGGTGCGAGTTTCCTCTTCATGAGTTACTCAGGGCCCTGTTGCGAGAGAAATCTGACATGATGGCATTTGAGTTTGCTCCAACTTTGTCAGCTCTTGACAAGGCAGTTGCTGAAGCAAAAGAAATGCTTAAGAAGTTGGATGAAATAGATGAGGTAGAAATTATCACCAGGCCATGCAAACGCAAGCGAAGAGAAGTAAATTGTCTAGTGCCTAGCACGGGTAGACAAGGTACGTCATGTGCATTTATAACGGAAATATCTTTAGCATCAGTTTCTACCCATTCTTGGGTAGTGGATACTGGAGCTACGTATCATGTTTGTTATACTTTGCAGGGGTTCAGGCCGACAAGGCAGCTGAAGCATGACGAGATTACCATCTCAATGGGCAGCGGAGAGCGAGTCTCAGTAGTAGCCATTGGAGATTTTACTTTATGCTTTGAAAACAATGTTTTGATTTTTAGAGATGTTTTATATGTGCCGGTTTTTCGGCGGAACTTAATTTCAGTTTCCAAGTTATTTTGTAATGAATATTCAGTTATTTTTGATAGTGGAGTTTCTATCATTGGTAATAGCGGTGTCATCTGTCATGGCAAACTGATTGACTCTCTCTATATCATTGATTGTATGCATAAATCTTCCGTGAATGTTGCAAACTCATCCAATAATAATAATCATTTAAAGAGAATGCTTTCTTCCGATGAAGATCAAACATATCTCTGGCACTTGAGACTAGGTCACATCAATCTAAAGAGGATTAAAAGATTAGCATGCGATGGGCTCTTGGATTCTTTCCAAGTGGTACCACATCAAATCTGTGAGTCATGTATAGAAGGAAAGATGACGACCAGGCCTTTTAAGGCAAGTCAGTCTCGAGCAGAGAATGTATTGGAATTGATCCACTCTGACTTATGTGGACCAATGTCCACGCAAGCTCGTGGAGATTATGAGTACTTCGCCACATTCATTAACGATTACTCAAGATTTGGATATGTCTATTTGATTCGCCATAAGTCTGAATGCTTTGAGAAATTCAAAGAGTTTAGGACTGAGGTAGAAAAGAAGCTAGGTAAGACTATCAAGACACTACAATCAGATCGTGGTAGAGAATACCTCAGTAATGAGTTCTTGCAGTACTTGTCAGATAACGGGATTACATCCCAGTGGACTGCACCAGGAACCCCTCAACAAAATGGTGTAGCGAAAAGAAGAAATAGAACTCTCTTAGAAATGGTCAGGTCGATGATGAGTTATGCAAGCTTGCCGATTTCGTTTTGGGGGATATGCCTTGGAGACAACGGCCTATTCGCTTAACCTGGTACCTTCTAAATCAGTTCCTAAAACACCTCTGGAACTCTAGTATGGGCGAAAGCCAAGTTTGAACAGAGTGAGGAATTGGGGTTGTCCAGCATATGTGCTGACAAAGGAACCTGATAAGTTAGAAAGTAGGTGTAACCTGATGCTGTTTGTAGGATATCCCAAGCAAACGAAAGGTGGTTACTTCTATTGTCCTGAGAATCAGAAAGTCGTTGTCAGTACCAACGCGAGATTCTTGGAGGATGAATATGTAAGAAACCACAGATCCAAGAGTGAAATTGTCCTCCACGAGCTTGAGAACAAGGAAGCAATTCCATCAGGAAAGCCCAGTTTAATGGTAAATCCACGTACAACGGGTGAGGCTATACCAACACTGCCACTAATGCAAGGTATGAGACCAACGCGTACTGTGCCAACTACTAACACGGTTCAGATGCCTCGTCGCAGTGGGTGGTTATCCACCAACCCGAAAGGTACATGTTCGTGGGAGAGTCTTCTGACTTGATCCCGAAAAATGGACTTGATGATACCGATCCCTGGACATATGACGAGGCGGTATCTGATAAAGATGCAGACAAATAGCTGATCGCCATGGATTCTGAAATAGAATCCGTTACGGCTATGTATGTATACAAGAAAACTGATTTTCCAGAAGGCTGTCGAGCCATAGGGTGCAAATGGGTATACAAAAGAAAGAACGGAGCGAATGGTAAAATTACAGCTTTCAAAGCAAGGCTGGTGGCGAAGGGTTATAGTCAGAAAGAAGGTGTAGACTATAACGAGACCTTCTCACCGGTAACCATGCTTAAGTCCATTCGCATACTCCTAGCCATAGCAGCACATAAGGACCTAGAAATCTGGCAGATGGATGTCAAAACCGCATTTCTAAACGGGTACCTTGAAGAAGGTAGGGACATCTATATGCAAAGGCCAGAAGGTTATGTGCAGAAGGGCGAAGAACATTTGGTCTGGAAGCTAAGGAAGTCGATGTATGGACTTAAACAAGCTTCACGATCATGGAATCTGCGTTTTGATGAAGTGATTAAATCCTATTGATTTTCACAATGCTCAAACAAGAGTTGCGTGTACCGTTTATGTGTTAGCGGAAGCATGGTGTTCCTTGCACTTTATGTAGATGATATTCTCTTATTTGGCCACAATGTAGAAGTATTGTCGGGCATAAAGTGATGGTTATCCGAGCAGTTTCATATGAAGGACCTTGGGGAGGCAGGATACATCCTAGGGGTAAAAGTATTGCGGGAGCGCAATAAGAGGATGCTGACCTTGTCTCAAGGATCATATGTGGATACTGTGATTGCCCGTTTTAGCATGCAAACTGCCAAGAAAGGTCTGTTACCCTTCAGACATGGCATATATCTTTCCAAGGATCAGTGTCCGGTGACACAAAGGGAGAAAGATGAAATGAGAAATCGTATGCATCGGCCGTGGGGAGCCTCATGTATGCAATGCTATGTACGAGGCCAGATATCTGCTTTGCTGTAAGCATGGTAGCGAGATACCAGTCTAACCCTTGACAGGCGCATTGGACCGCGGTAAAGCACATACTCAAATACCTGAAATGGACTAAAGACTACTGTCTCGTCTATCAGTGTGAGGAGTTGTGCCCTGTGGGTTGTACTGATTCGGATTTCCAGGCAGACAAAGACGAAAAGAAGTCCACCTCTGGCTATGTGTTTACATTGGGAGGTGGGGCCATATCATGGAGGAGTGCAAAGCAGAAGTGCATTGCAGACTCCACCATGGAAGCAGAATATGTGGCAGCTTCTGAAGCTTCGAAAGAAGCGGTATGGTTTCGAAACTTCCTTCTGGAGTTGGACGTGATTCCTAAGCTGCCCAAGACAATCTCGATATACTGTGATAATTCGGGAGCTGTGGCTAATTCAAAGGAACCACGAACTCACAGAGCAACAAAACACATTGAAAGGAACTACCATATTATACGAGAAATCGTAGCAAGGGGTGATGTGCTATTAGAGAAGATTGATACAAGAAATAATCTAGCGGATCCATTAACAAAGGCTCTGCCTCAGAAGGTCTACGAGATGCATGTACGTAACCTTGGGCCGAGGGCAAAGCTATCCACGTAGAATGTTTGATATAATAGCTAGATTAGTTTAGACGCGTTATACTCTGGAAAGCACCTGTATAATGCTTTGAGTATAAGTGGGAGATTGATGGATTTATATACTGAAAGCATTATGATTGGTATATTATGTACAAGGTCGATTGGTTAATATACTGGGAATCATAAATGTTGTATGTTCATCTCCTGTCTGAATTAAGAAACATGTGTCACAAACGCAATTATCCTCTTATCTCGTCGATAGGGAGATCTTACGGTGTGTAGAAGATCACGGAAGATCGTATGGGTCGTTAGACCTAGCGAGATATAAATAGTTATCACAGCTGAGACAGTTCCAGGATAAACTGTCTGTGTAGGCTGCAGCATACGCAGTAATAAGCATCTTATCTTGGATGGCTTGGTATGCTGGTGTTGGTCCCGGATATCAGGGTATACTTTGGCAGCGGAAATTACGTAAGTTCGTTTCCTGCACTCTGCTGGTTACACAGCTGACTGGGACCTTGTCAGCTGGTAAGTCAACTGGCAACTGAGTATTCAGCTGACTGGCAACTGGCTGGTCAGCTGATGACTCAGGACTTAGAAAATTTTAGAGTCGAGTTTGCACAATTATAAACTGGTTTCAGTTATACTCCAGCACTTGGGTGCTGGGTTTTAAATCAGTAAGTAAATGCTGAAAGCAGTAAATAACAAGGATATTTTATAGTGGTTCGATCAACTGATCTACGTCCACTCTCCAGTCGAAGCACTGGAAATTCACTAAAAAGAGTAATCCGGTACAAGAT
>JAPKLW010011789.1:0-10597 GCA_026898455.1 Plectranthus barbatus | reverse complement strand
TAACATTGTAGTTAGCTCGAGCGAACAAAAGGTTTTGGATGACATGGATACTTTCAATAAAACCTCATGTTCATCTGTGTGTGTGTGCGCATAGCTTTCATATCTATAACTGTAGTTTTTGGGCATATTTCCACGGGGTATGAAAGTACTGATGGGTTATGTATACTGAAAGCATTTATTACAATGAGTATACAACGGTTTATTTCTCCTATCTGTTAACAATCTTACATGTGTGAACAATGGTATCCTCTTGTCTCACCGATAGGGACGATCATACGGCGTGTTGTAGATCGCAGAAGACAGTATGATCACTTGACCTAGTGAGACATAAACCTGATCACAGCCGAGACAGCGTATGAGGATACGTCTGTCCGGATGGCTGGGGCATTGTCGGAATAAGTAGTCTGTCTTGGTTACTTGACATGCTGGTACACAGAGGTGGCGTATTGATGGACTGCAGTGAGATGTATTCTTCTGTCTGACATCAGCGAATACAAGATCTCGTTATATTGATTGAGTCCAAACTCTAACGAAGGTTCAGGGGTTTGCACGGGTTGATTGTTGCTTTGACTTGCCATGGTGGAGAGCCTAAGTAACGTGCTCGTATATCCGTATCTTGGGTAACAGCAGTTCGTGTAGTACCGCCTGAGACTGGGTTTAGGTAACCATATCCGAGTAATAGGATGGGGACATTCCCTGAGGAGCTCAATAACATTCATCGTGCCAAAGTCCTGCAGGCTGATTAAGTTCAGGCACGAGTGATAAGGTTTGAGTGGTACTACTCAGGAATTATAAGATATTAATTAATTATAGTTAGAGCTTGTCAGAGGCTCCGATTAATTAATGGATGTCCGGTAACCTTAAATATGGGGATTCTCAATTAATGCAGCTCGTTCTCATAACGTGGTAATAAAGGGGTAGGTCAGTATTAATTCTGTGGTGAAAAAGAATTAATATTAATTAAGTAATTGTGTCCTGGGTTGTGGACATGGGAATTAATTAATTTATAGGCCCACTTTATTATTTGCATTAGGTCCCAGGTCTGGCCCAATAAGTGTGCTGAATTGAGCCCAGGAGCCCACTAGGGTTTTATAACCCTAGGTCTATAAATAGACCTCTCACTCTCTGAAACCTAAGCCACTTCATAAGATTCAAATCAGTTGAAACCCTAAGGAGAGAGAGAGAGGGGCGCCGATCCTGAAGAGAGAGGGAGGATAATTTCGATTCTGGTCCTGCTCAAGCCACAGATCTACAGAGTCCTCACCAATAGTAGATCTGACCAGCACCGCGACACAGCCCTGAAGATCTGATCTGGAGAACAGAAATCCTATTTCTTTCTTTTCTTTATTTTTGATTTTATTTAAGAAATTAGGGTTCTAATTTCTTATTCCGCAGATAAAATCGAATTGTGTGGTTGAATTGGAATTTGGAATTCAAACGCAAAAGATCGGATCAGACTCGAAGGAATAACGGTAATTCCTCAATCCACAATTCTTCGTATTAAATTCATAGGAACATGCTAGGGTTTTGAGAATTTTAATTATAAGCAATATCCATAGATCGATCCGGTTCAGTTTGGTTTTGGTGATTCGGTTCACGGGAAAACCCTACAATTGGTATCAGAGCCAGGTTTCTGATTTATGGCTTTGTTGTTCATAATTAAATTCGATATGCATGTATGAATTTATTGTTTTATGGATGTTTGGTTTTTGTTCCTCGTGGCAACCCGTTAATTCAGCCCGCGGTGGTTTATCCGTGTAGGGCTGAATTGTTTTTGTAAAATCACGAGAAAATCCGTGATTAGTGTAGATTTGAAAATTGTAATAGAATAGATTTTCTGTAATTTTCAAAATTATGTAATTGGACGGGTCAAGGATGAAGAACGAAGACGGAGCCGACGCAGGGCCGACGGAGCACGACGGCAGGCGACGGCGAGCGCGGCGCGGGTGCGGGCGCAAGGCCGCGGCGGCGCCACACGCACAGCGCATGCGGGCGCGGCGCAGGGAGCGCGCGCGCTGGGCGCGGGGGCCGGCCTGGCGGCGGCGACGGTCAGCGGTCGGCGGCGGCTTCGGCTGTCGTCGGCTGCTGCTGTCCCGTCGCGGTGGCTTGTGTTTTTGTGGTTTGTGCAATCCTGTGTAAACCCTAGGGTTTGCATTAGGGTTAGGGCAAATCATCAAATTACAAAAGCCTAAAAATCCAAAAGATTTGGTGTATCCAGATTTGTAGGCCCTTGAAGATTTGGAAGATTTGAAAAGATTTGGATTTATCCAAATTAATTCAAAATTCAAATTTGTAATAGATAGATATTGTTTTCTATTTTTGGGGCCACGAGGAATTTTTGTTTGCCTTAATTGTCCTCGTATGATATGTGATTTATTTATGTGCGCAATTAAGCATGTGTAGATAATAGGAAAAGCATGATTTATCGCTTTTATTATTTACAGTTTTTCCAAGCATGCTTATGTGATTAATTTCTTTTGTTGGATTATATTTTGGGAATTTTTGGGCTTGTTTAATTACATGCAAAATTTTGGAAAATATAATGACAAAGAAATTATGTGTGCGCATAAAGAAACCTTTTAAAAGAAAGCAGATTTTTTAATTAAAATCAATAGACCTCCACAAAGCGGTCCTAGGCTGTAAGTGTATCTCTCGTTCTAGTAAACATCTACGAGTGTAGCTTGCTAGTTCCCGGAGGTGCATGGGTACGGTTGTTGGGATTTCTAGACAAACAATTTAAATCATGTAGTGGGAGGGCTTTGCGTAAACGTCTACGAGTGTAGCTTGCGTAGACCTCTTTCACAAGTATTCTAGGATTGATTTAAATTATAGATAACAAAAGCTTTAAGGGCTGTGAAGTATGGTTACGTGCCATGCTAAACTGTCTCTTTTGGCCAGAGTTAAATTTGTGGTTAATTGCTTAGAAGCATCTTAGAATATAATGCAAGAATTGCATCCTTGTTCTTGAGAGATGGCTTGGTCTAAGGTTTTCACTAATTATTAATTTCTAGTGTCAAAAGCATCGTGACATGGTAGTGAAATTAAATGGATTGGGGCTTAAAACCCGCAGTTCTGTTTGAGGGTGACATCGTAAACGTTGATAAACACTCATTTTGTGCATTTTACTGATGTGGATTTGCTCACTTTTGACCTTAGATTGGACTACTACGTGGTGTTTTCATACATTATCCATTTTCTTTTAGAAATTATTACGTTTGGTCTGGTTTGTGGTTGTTTATGCAGATTTCACGCACATTTGAGCTGTTTACAAGGATATGAATGAGTGCCGTGGAGCCAATCGATGTTTGTTTGCATCAGGAAGAGGAAGAAATGAGAAAAGACTTCACCCAAATATGTTTTAGGCCAAAATTCAATGGAAACCCATCCCGAAAGTAGTTTACGTTCAAAGAAACAGTCACAAATTCCTCCACACATGGAAATCGAGCTAATAGAGCATGCCAATAGATAGATCTTCGAGTTAGCTTTCCAATGCAACTGAAATCAGGCCAATAGGAGTTCGGGAGCCAAAGTTATGGCCAAAACCGTGAGACTGCGCAAGTCGTAACGCAACCGGCGACCCGGTTGCGTAACCGGCGACCCAGTGGAATATCCGGCGACCTGGTGGGTTGCGCAACTAGATCGCCGGTTGTGAGATTTCCTACGTAACAGAAACGGCGACCAAGTGGCAGAAACGACGACAAGGTGGAAGAACCGGCGACCCCGCCGGTTACGCAATCGGGTCGCCGGTTGTGCAAAATTTCCTTGTTTGCTTCGAAACATGATCGGCGACCCACATACGCGACCGGCGATCGCCGATCGGGCATTCCTACTCGCCGGTTGTGCAAGTTTGACATATTCTGACGAATCTCAAGCCCAAAAACCATATCTTTTGGAGATTTAAAGAGCCCCAACTATAAATAAGACGTTCCTTATTCCAATTTCTGAGATTAGAGACCAGAGAATTCACTGCAAATTCAAGGGGAACTTGAAGAGCACTCCAGGATTCGAAGATTGAAGACTTCACGGGTTTTTGATTTCTATGTTTTCTGTTATTGTGACTCTTTATCCCTTTGTTTTTCTAGAACTTAGCATGATTGGCTAAATCTATTCATGGATTCTAGGGTTTGAAACTTTGTATTTATTCATTCAACAATTTATGTAATTCAATGTTCCTGTTCCATTGATGTTCTAATTTTATTTGGGATTTTCATTAATTGCGAGATACTGGCCATTGATTGCGATTTGAATTGGTAGTTTTTGAACCGAGAGGTCTAGGTTATCAATTAAGATGCAAATAAATTAGATTTATTAGAACAATTGTCCGAGAGGAAATTGAACTTTTAAAGGGTTTTGTAATCTAAGGTTTTTATCAAGAGTAAAAGTCTTCTGTATGTCCGAGAGGAATATTTTGATCTTTTATTTCCATGTTATGGTTTAGAGTCCGAGAGGATCACCTGATAACATATTTGCGATTGCTCACATCTTTGGGAATTAAATTGGGATTGAATTGCATGAAAAGTTGTTTGATTAATATTCAAAGTGATTGCCCTGGAATCCTATTTTCTCACAAGCTTTCTAAAATCATTAATTGATCTTTATTTTATTATTGCTTTAAAATCAGTGCTAGTTTAAATAAAAACCAAATCCCTTTTCTGATTCGCCTAGATAGTAGTAAGGTGTCTATGTTTTAGTGCTTAGTTATATTTCGAGCCTGCAGTCCTTGAGATTCGATAAATTATTACTTGCCCTCTGCAGTGGTCTGTACACTTGCAGCTATAGCGCGTTGCGAAATGCGCTATCAAGTTTTTGGCATTTGTGACTGTTTCTTTGAACGTAAACTACTTTCGGGACGGGTTTCCATTGAATTTTGGCCTAAAACATATTTGGGTGCAGTCTTTTCTCATTTCTTCCTCTTCCTGATGCAAACAAACATCGATTGGCTCCACGGCACTCATTCATATCCTTGTAAACAGCTCAAATGTGCGTGAAATCTGCATAAACAACCACAAACCAGACCAAACGTAATAATTTCTAAAAGAAAATGGATAATGTATGAAAACACCACGTAGTAGTCCAATCTAAGGTCAAAAGTGAGCAAATCCACATCAGTAAAATGCACAAAATGAGTGTTTATCAACCCCCCAAACTTAAACTATTGTTCGTCCTCGAACAATGAGGAACGTCTACGAGTGTAGCTTGCGGTGGGAACTCTTGGGCAATTAGTGGAAAACATTTGTATTTGATTTATTAAAAGGTTTTCAATGCATTTGTTTTCAAAGTTCAACATGTATGTTCTTATTTAAGATTCTTTATTGTCTCAGATATGTCTATGTCTAATGTCATCAATATTCTCGCACAAAACACTCTAACTGGTCCGAGCTTCCTGGAATGGAAGCGCAATCTCGAGTACCTCCTGCTTGCAGAAGAACATATGTTCGTTCTGCAAGTACTTCATCCCGAAGTGCCAACTGCTGAATCCAGTCAAATGGATATAGACTTTTATAACAAGTGGGAGAAATCGAACAATGTAGTCAAGTGCTACATGATGACCACTATGTCAAAAGTCTTGCAGCAGCAACATCAGCACCATAGGGATGCCTATGACATCATGGCGAGTCTGACGGCGACCTATGGGGAAACTGATAGAGCTGTCAGGTTCAATCTCATGAAAGAAATCGTGAGTAAGAAAATGACTGATGGCACCTCAGTGAGAGAGCACGTAGTTACCATGACTCACCTCATTGATGAATTGACAGTGCATGGTGGAGGTATCGACGCTGATGCTAAGGTCGATATCATACTGAACTCTCTTCCCAAGTCCTTTGAGAGTTTTAGACCGAATGTTGTCATGAACAAGAAAGAGTATACTCTTAACGAGTTACTCAATGACTTGATGGCAGCTGAATCGGTCATGAACCCTCAAAAGGTTGCCTTGGCCACTTCTGGTAATCTCTCTGCTGTACCGAAAAGTATGAAGCGGAAGAAAGGGATTAAGAAGTGGGCCAAGAAGACACCTGTGAAGGATGGTGGGGCTGGGAAAAAGCCTAAGGTGGCGACTGAAAGGGACAGGTGCTTCAGGTGTGGTAAGAAAGGACACTGGAGGAAAGATTGTCAAGCCAACAAAGCTAGACAAGGTATGCCATTTTGCATGTATAACTGTAAGCATGATTAGAGTTAGTTGTTGCTCTTTTAGAGCTGTAAGCACTGACTTATTGATCATGTTGTTGTACTTTGCAGGGGACCGTGCCGACAAGGCTGGTGAGTGATGGCAAGAAGATACCAAACTGGATGAAGGCAACGTTTTATGACGGAGCTTCATGGAGTTTTCTTTTCCTTATGTTTTGATGAATTAAAGTACATTTGAGAATTTATTTGTGGGCCGTGGTTTATCGGCAGGACAAATTTCATCAACTTTTATGGATATTTGTTATTTATGATTTTATCATTGGTAATAACAATGTTGTCCATTATGGTATGTTGATTTACAATCTCTATGTTGCTTTGATCAAATTTGTCCTTAAGTATTGCATGTAATTCATCCGTAATTGATAATCATAGGAAGAGAAAACTTACTTCTTCTAATGAGGATCTTACATATCTCTGGCACTTGAGACTGGGTCACATCAGCTTGAAGCGGATTCAGAGACTTGCAGATGACGGTACATTGGACCTAGTCCGGGTTGTACATTATCAAGTCTGCGAATCCTGCATCGAGGGCAAGATGTCAACTAGGCCTTTCAAGGCTAGTCAGTCTCGAGCAGAGAAAGTGTTGGAATTGATCCATTCTGACTTATGTGGACCGATGTCCACGCAGGCTCGTGGAGGGTACGAGTATTTCATCACTTTCATTGACAACTACTCAAGGTACGGATACGTTTACCTGTTTCGCTACAAGTCTGAATGCTTAGAGAAATTCAAAGAGTTCAAGGCTGAGGTAGAAAAGAAGGTCGGGAAAACTATCAAGTCACTGCGATCTGACTGCGGTGGCGAATACCTCGGCAACAAGTTCCTGCAATATTTGTCAGAACGTGGGATTACATCCCAGTGGACTGCACCGGGCACTCCCCAGCAAAACGGTGTAGCTGAAAGAAGAAATAGGACTCCTCTAGAGATGGTAAGATCAATGATGAGTTATGCAAACTTACCAATTTTGTTTTGGGGTTACGCATTGGAAACAGCAGCTTACGTGCTTAATGTGGTGCCTTCTAAATCAGTTCCTAAGACACCTTCTGAGCTCTTCCTTGGTCGCAAACCTTGTTTGTGCAAGTTTAGAGTATGGGGTTGTCCGGCACACGTATTGTCTAAGGAACCTGATAAGTTAGAAAGCAGGTCAAAAGTAATGTTGTTCGTAGGGTATCCCAGGCAAACGAAAGGTGGTTACTTTTACTGTCCTGAGAGTCAAAGGGTCGTTATTAGCACTAACGCTAGATTCTTGGAGGACGAGTATGTGAGTAATCACAAGTCAAGGAGTGATATCGTTCTTCAAGAAATTGAGAACGAGAATGCAATTCCAAGGGAAGGGGAACGTGTAGATGTGGGTGCACCTGTGAGAGGTACAGCACCACAGACACATTCTTCAGTGCAAGGTGCAAGACCACAAGTCACAGCACCTACTACTGACACGGCACCGATGCCTCGTTGAATTGGGAGAGTTATTTTCCAGCCAGAAAGGTACATGTTCGTGGGTGAGTGATAAGTTCATTATTTCACTCACTTATCTATATTATTTTTATATTATTTTATGTAGTTTTATTGAGTTTATATATATATTTTATGCATGATGTCAATATTAGGTGGTTTTAGGTATGTTTTGATGTTTATGCAGGTTTTTAGGCCTAAACTCACGAGAAAACCGTTCCGGAAGCAGTGACGTGTAAGAGTAGCAAGGAAGAGTTCCTACATAAGAGGAATTCGAGCTATTGGTGCATGACAATGGATGATGCTTTGAGTTAGCTCTCCAACGCAACTGGAATCGGGTCGATCAGAGTTCGGATGAGGAAGTTATGGCCAAAACTGTGAGACCGCGCAGACGAGGCAAAAAGGAGTCAAGCGCTCGACGAAGAAGATCGATGGAAGAAGGAGGCCGCATCGATCGACGCTGTTCAGAAGCGATCGACGAGGCAAGAAGTTGAGACACGATCGACGCCATATAGCCACGGTCGACGCGAAAGCGGGAAACCTAATCTGGATCTGATTAGGAGATTAATTCATATCTTTAGTCCTAGATTTGATATGATACACCTCTACCTCTATAAATAGCCTTGTAAAATCGAGTTTTAGGTATGCTTTTTATAATTCTTATTCCAGATTTCATATTTTAGAGATTCCAAGAGTTCTAGGGTTTATGTTTGAAGACAGAGTTTTGTGGGAAGACATTCCGACCCAAGTTTTTATGCATATCAGGTTTTATTTTTCTATGATGAATAATACTCTGAATATGTGTAACTAAACTTCTTTTCAGATTCTAGGGTTTCGAACTATCTATGTATACATGTTTTGATTAATTGAATTATTTTCCCTTTCCCTTCGTAGTTTGTGAAATCTGTGCTTATTCATAATCTTGATTTGTTGGCCACTTATTAGGATTATCTAGTTGATTACTTGAGACGTAACTGTGATAGTTTTCAATCGAAAGAGATTTTCACAATATAATTTGATTTCTTGTCGTAACTGAAGGAGATTAATTGTAGGAATAAATCTGTAGAACTTGGGAGTTAGTTAATTTATCTTGAGACCGAGATGAGATAGGTATTTGACTAATCTACTTTACGAATTGTCCAACAAAGAAGTTCGTAATACTTTTCTGATGTTTCACTATGAAGAGGAATTAAATTTGGGAATTAATCAATTGATTCATACATGTCATACTTGATAGATAGATATCCCTGGAATCTGTGCTTCTCTTATTTGACTTCAAAAGCTTTTTAATTTTCCTATTTAATTTTCGATAGCAAGTATTGCGATTTCAAAACAACAAAACCTTTTATTCGATTTTCCTAATCAATCTTTTCAAGAACGCCTGATTTAGTATTTAGGATTTTTCGTTGTTTTATTCCCCTGGATCGATAACCTTAGGGTTTACAAATTTATTTGCCACTATTTCTATAATTAATCTGTAGAAATTATAGTGATCAGTGAGTCTTCGGACTTGAGCCCGGAAGACGGACATGAGGACTCTGACCCACTGACTTACGAAGAGGCAGTGCAGGACAAGGATGTTGACAAATGGCGTGTCGCCATGGATTCTGAAATTGAATCCATAACTGCTATGGATGTATACCAGAAGACTGATTTGCCGGATGGCTTTAGGGCCATAGGGTGCAAATGGGTATACAAAAGAAAGAAAGGGGCGGATGGAAAGATCACGGCTTTTAAGGCCAGGCTGGTGGCAAAGGGTTATAGTAAAAAAGGAGGGCATTGACTATGACGAAACCTTTTCACCCGTAGCCATGCTCAAATCCATCCGGATACTCCTTGCCATAGTTGTGCATATGGACCTCGAGATCTGGCAGATGGATGTCAAAACCACTTTTCTAAACGGTTACCTTGAAGAAGGTAGGGACATCTATATGCAGCAACCCGAGGGTTACATAAGCAAAGGCGAAGAACATCTTGTCTGGAAGCTTAGGAAGTCCTTGTATGGACTTAAGCAAGCTTCAAGGTCGTGGAACTTACGTTTCAACGATGTAATTAAATCCTATGGATTTGCACAGTTGGAAAACAAAAGTTGTGTTTACCGACTTTGTGTCAGTGGGAGCGTGGTCTTCCTTGCACTTTACGTTGATGACATACTCCTATTTGGAAATAACGAGGGAGTGATGTCCGAAATCAAAGTTTGGTTGTCCGAACAGTTCCAAATGAAGGATCTGGGAGAAGCTGGCTACATTCTTGGGATTAAGGTCTTAGGAGATCGTAAGAGAAGAATGTTGAGCTTATCCTAGACATCCTATGTGGATACTGTGATAGCCCGGTTCAGCATGCAACTCGCCAAGAAAGGCTTACTACCTTTCAGACATGGCGTTCGTCTTTCTGGTGGGCAGTGTCCTCAGACACAGCGGGAGAAAGACGAGATGAGTCTTGTACCATACGCTTCGGCGGTGGGTAGTCTCATGTATGCGATGCTGTGTACCAGGCCAGATATCTGTTATGTCGTTGGCATGGTAGCAAGATATCAGTCTAACCCTGGACAGGCGCACTGGACTGCTGTAAAGCACATCCTCAAGTATTTGAAAAGAACTAGGAATTTCTGCCTAGTTTATCAAAGTGAGGATTTGTGTCCTGTGGGTTATACAGACTCGGATTTCTAAGGGGACCAGGATGAGAGGAAATCGACCTCAGGATATGTGATTACCCTGAGAGGTGGAGCTGTATCTTGGAGGAGCTCAAAGAAGAAATGCATTGCTGACTCCACCATGGAGGCGGAATATGTCGCCGCCTCCGACGCCTCGAAAGAGGGGGTGTGGCTCCGGAACTACCTTTTTGTAACACCTCCCCTCGGGTCCTGAAACACCTTGCGTGCCAGTGACTCCCCTCAGGGCTGTGTCAGGTCTGCAGCCCAATACACTCCAACCCATCTCCAGTTCACCAGAGGTCCTTC